>JAPYZD010000987.1:0-25025 GCA_030522725.1 Ichneumoninae sp. B BG-2022a | reverse complement strand
TTTTCAGATTTTTATAACATTGGGAAGTGTTTGCAATTCTTGCCCGAATTTCTCGAATTTAGGCAAAATGAACACCACTCGCTCCAACCTCCTTAAACATGCATCTCGCACTTGAAGGGTTAAATCGTCAGTTTCAAGGGTTAACAATTCACGTATTTTATTTCTCAACCATAAATCGATGTTCGTTCAGGTCGTACGAGACGCCCAGCTGCAGTCCGCTGCGGCGGCTGCCCTCGCGGCGGCGGCCGTGAAAGCGAAGCATCTTGCAGCCGTGGAGGAGCGGAAGATAAAGTCCCTCGTGGCCCTTCTCGTCGAGACTCAGATGAAGAAGCTCGAGATAAAATTGCGCCACTTCGAGGAGCTGGAAACGACGATGGAGCGCGAACGCGAGGGTCTCGAATACCAGAGGCAACAGCTCATAACCGAGCGTCAGCAGTTCCATCTGGAGCAACTGAAAGCCGCCGAGTTCAGGGCGCGTCAGCAGGCTCATCAGAGGATCGCTCAGGAGCAGCAGCAGCAGCAGCAAGCGAGCCAGCATTCCTCGTGGCAGCCCACCGCTGGTCAACAGCAGCAGCAACAGCAGCCGCCGAGTCCTCAGGCTCAGCCCCAGCAGCCTGCCCAACCAGCGCCGCAGGCTCAACCGCCGGCGACACCGGCTCAGCAGCAACAACAGCCCGCAGCGACGCCAGCCGCGCAGCCTCCGGCGCAGACTCAACCTCAGCCACCGGCACAGCCACAACAGCCGACGGCTCACACGTCACCTCAACAAGCGTAACTCCGCTAATCGGGCAACACTTTTGTCACACACATTCGGTCGCGCAAACTTGAAAGGAAAAAAAGGGAAAAAAGGAAAAAAAAATTAATGACTATCGTTTAACAAAACTATACGACTAACGTATTCGAGAAGGAAGATTAAAAAAAAAACGGAAGCGTCCAAGCCGGGATCCGCAAGATTGAGTTTTATAAGAGTTCGGCCTGACCGATGGACGATCTGACATGGAACAGTTGGTGCGAATAAAGCGGTCCGACTACCGGAGAACCCTGCGTTGCGTCTCGCGCGTGAATCCGAATGTTATACTACGAGACGAAGAATCATCATTGCCGAACCGTAACGGTTCCGTTCGATACTTACGGATAAAACGATCGTGCAACGGGAGATCCAGGGGCGACGATGATATCTGGACGAGAGTCTCGTTCGCACACCGGGTTCGTCGTTCGAAGCAGCAGCAAACAAACAAACAAAATGCATCAATGAACTTTGCTTCGGCATTTTTTTTTTTTTATTATTCTTAAACGATGTAATGGGAACTTTGTGTAAAATACACTAGCATTACGTAAACACGGCGGATAATCTCTTTCTCGAAACGTAAACGAGCGCTACGAATTGCTAATCGAGTAATATTTTGTATCTAGGAAGAGAGTCAACGGTGTGCGTTTGAAGTAAAGTGCGGAGAGACAAAAATTTGTAACTACAGAGCACGATTTTGTATGAGCTCGAGGACCAGGTCGGTCATTAGTCGAGCGCACGCCGCACCTCCTGGAGGCGGCGCTCGGGGATTACGAGCTTTCTCGCTAATGTCGCCGACTCCCTCGTACAAGTCCGGAGCCTCGTCGCTTGCGCACGTACTGATCGGCAGTATGTCCAACGCCAGGCCCGCTCCGAAACGGCCGCATCTTCTCATCTCCTCGGTCAATCTGGAAACGTGAGTGTTCTTTTTTGTTTTTTTTTTTTTTTTTTCATTTAATTTTTTTGAATTTGAAGAATTTTTATTTAATTTTGATTTTATCTCATTTACGAGAACTACTCACAGTTGCCACATGTGCGACGGGTCGTCAGCCAGCTGTTGGGTCGGGTTCAGCGTTCGCAACGCATCCATCAAGTTACTATGATAATGACCCAGTAATTCCGTCATATGATTCTCCCTTATATCGCCGCTCGTGCAGCAGTACAGTAAATTCGAGAGATCCAGAGCGAGCGAGCCGACTCGTGTCAATTGAAAGTCGACGAGACAAACGGCCTAACGCACGTACATTAGATTTTTTTGTAATTAAATTTTTTCTTTTTTCTTTTTTCATGCCATCGGAGAGAAACACGAAGCTATCGGCCGCGAGTACTCACTTCCGTGTCCGACGAGGGCTTCTCCGCGAAGAGTATGTTGTTGGTCCAACAATCTCCGTGACAAAAGACCGTCAACTCACCGTCGGCCGATGCCAATTCGCACATTGTCCTGAAGAAAACATCCTCGTCCAAGAAATCGCGCAATTTCTTCATTACCTCGTCGCGCTTGTGCTCGACTCTGCTCGGCAACGATCCTGATACCATCGTTATGGCGTTTTTCGCCGCGACGCGATAATACTGCCGGTACCAGTCTTCGTTCTCCAAGCGGAACAACGCTTCCCTCACGCTGTCAGCACTTTTCGCGTCCGACAGATGAGCGAACAAATCCGGGCTTTAATGGCAGACAAAGTCAGGAATGAACATCGAGTTCGTGGCATTAACCCTTCGACGATCACTGGAAAAATAACTTCCCGCTGAATTCTCATTTTCAGACATTCATAGAAAAATCATTGATCTTCATTCGATAATTCGATCACTGGAATATTTCGCCGCAAAGGCACGACAGTCGCGACAGAAGTCTCTTTTCACTCGTGATCGTTAAAGGGTTCATTTTCTCTAAATCCTGCAAGGCTGAAGAAAAATCGCAACTATTCCTCGAGTACCTTGAACTTCTGAGGGTCAAGCTGAGCGCGTGAAACCCAGCGAGAGCCTCGAGGACAAGTTTAAGATGATGAACCTGCAAACCCTGACGCCTGTCGACCATTGTGTATCCTCTCTCCCTCAGATCCTCCATAGCGATGAGATCGCTCCTGGCAACGTATATCTTCGCGACACCCCCGAAGACTTTTTTGCCGTTGGACTGAAGCTTGTCCAGAGCCGGCCACACGTGAGTGTAGAAAGCGACTTCGTTCCGAAACAATACCTCGCTCTTGAAAGCCTCTCGGCGTACCCGCGACAGCGGTAGGACCTTGTAAATAATCGCTCGTTCCCAGGGTACGAATTCTTCAAACGTTAGTTGCTTCCGACCCTTGGCCCGAACTCGATATAGCATCGAGGTGTAGTTGTCGCCCCGCCCGGAGCCCGGCTCTTCCTCGAGACTCTGTATGTCCACGTCGGATTCCTCCTTCGCGATAATGTCCCGCACCATCTCCAGGGTCAAACAGGGACCGCTCGCCGATGATCGATCCATTACCGTTGAAATTTAACGCGATACTCGTTGCAGCGATTTATGGCACGTCGGCTACGCGGTACACTGGTCGTTTGCAACCTCGTTGCGCTCTAACTCGACGGTGCGACCGAACGGGAGATTCTCTTTCGAGTAAGGAGGTACTGCCCAGCAGGCTCATGAGACCTAACTTCGATCAGTGAGTCGTGACGTTAGACCGTGTGATGCAGGAAATGAGTATTTGAATAGCGAGGGGGGTCACAGAGACTCCCCCACCAGCGTGACAACTTAATTCATCAATCGTTTGAGGCCCAATTCAAAGGACAAGGACATTGATACATGCCAATCACTGCTGATTCTAATTCACTTTCCTCACCGACTTGTATTAACGTTTACATTTTTTTTACTTGTTTTTTTATTGGTTATGTACAGATGTAAAAAATCGATCGTTGAAAATGACTTGTCGTCGAAGATAATTGGATTAATGCGGTGACTACTTCTGTTCCGCGGTGGAACCTTTCTTGTCAAGCACTTCCATTCCTACCAAATTAGTCAGTTGAGTCTCTTGGGTTGCCGAGAGGGGGAACGTAGCCTGGATAGTTTTGCCCATAGACACTGCCTCCTCGAACCCTCCCTTCACGCAGTACTGCAGAACTTCCTGGAAATTCGATAATAATCGTGAATGAGTTTATATTAAACTTTTTGTGTTTGGGTGGGCACTCGGTTACTGTAATTCGAGCACTTACGAGAGCTGCGGGCACGTGACCTCGCGCGAGACAGGCCTCGAACATCTCCTTCAGCTGATCGATCTCCGCAGTTCCGGTAATCGCAGCCTGTTCCTTCACCATGTATGATAATATTGTGAGGAATCTTTCGAATTTGTCTCCTCGCAGACACAGCAGCGCGATGTCGGAAATAAGCGGGCCGGTCCACGATATCTTCACCACATGAGACTGGTTTTGTTCCTGAAATAAGTATACTTTGTTAACGTATTTTTTATTTTATTTTTTTCGGAAGTAATCGTAATTTTCGACTTGGAGGAGCCACTTTATTTTTCCGAATTGTCAAAATATCAAAACTTTATTTTTCCGTATCGTCAAAATGCCGAAACTTTATTTACCGAAGAATCTTAATTTCAGCGAACGTTGCCGGTCGCACGTTATTCCTTCACATCGTTATTTAACCACGTCAATTTACCGAATAATAATTTCATTTCTCCGAATCATTAAACCGCCGAACACCACGACTCCGAAGCGCCACTCAATCGAATCACGAAACTAAATAATATGACTGAATACTCTGACTATCTGCTATTATATCTATTCGTAAATAATCTTACGCTGAGTACGAATCTATATTTATTCGTAATAATGTTACGTTGAGTACGAATCGATTCGGATAAATGACTTGTAGGGCAAATACTATTCGAAAGAATAATAGTTCGGCGTCTTGACGTTTGGAGGTTTAACGATACGAGGAAATAATTATTCCGAAAAATTACGATTCGAAGGAATAACCTGCAACAAATTTTCAAAGAGTAACGTTCGCTTAAATTAAGATTTGGAATAATAAAGTTTTGGAAATTTGGTGATTCGGAAAAAGTAAAATTTCGGAAGTTTGACGACAAGGAAGAACTGCGTTCGGACGCATTGGGTTTTCGGGCATACGACGATTCGGCCAATTGCTGTTTCCGCAAAATAATGTGGCTCCAACTTGGATTTTCGCAGTGACAATTACTGCGTCGCTCGGCCGAGTCGAAACTTACTGCAGTATGATTCCAGAAAGTCCAAGCAGCTTCCCCGTATTGCTCGTTAACTGGCGAATCCTGCGGTGGTGAGCAGATCGTCCGCATTGTATTGAAAGTTGTTGTCATTAGATTCTGACGATCGAGGTGATCGAACATCACCATTTGCGAAAACAAAAGCGGCAATATATTTTGACCCATCGTCGATTCCATCATCGCCACTGTTATCACGATCTTTTCCATAATGATCGGCTCCGGGATGTAAATGTGGGGTACCATGAGATTGTACGTCTTCATGAATTCCTCGAACGGAAGATTTGTCAACAGCAGCGTCATGTATAAACGATAGTACGTGCTCTCCTGCAATGAACGCAAGGTATTATTCAATCGAGTGCTACTATCAGCGAGACGGAGTCTCGTGTTTTAAGACAACCGGTAAAACGGTAAAATAAAAATCTACTTTGAATAAATCAAATAGATTTTGCTGAAATTCCTTCATCTAATTTGTCCATCCCTAAATTCGTTAACAAATCCTATCCAGAAGTCGCGCCCAGTCCACGATCCCATGTTCGGTCAGCACTTTCTATCAGCATCTTTCTATCGTTCGATTCTTCGTGTTACAAGAAGCAACATCGTATTTCGAACTCTACTCAGCCCAAGGCCGTCTCCCGAGGAGTTCGATACCGCTAGTAAGTACACACGAAAAATCGAAATCTAACAAAAAGCTACCCGGTTTTTACACCTACCTTGAAACTCTCCCCGATGAAATTGTAATTTTCACCAGTCAACAAGAGTTTGTGAACTTTATCGGCTACGTTAAGATCCTGCAGATGATTTTCCGCTACCTCCATCGCCGTAACGAAGAAGCCCACGTCGCCGGGATGTTGCATCGTGAAAGTCTTGCCCTCGAGTTCGTCGAGTGCTTCATGAAGAAATGTAGTGGCCGAAGCTCCTGAAACATTTATCAAAAATATTCTCGAGCGTACAAAAACACCGCTGAGGATGATGACATCTTTCAAAAATAATAATCAAAGTGTAGACTCACGTTCGTTGTGAAAAATGAACATGCCATAGTAGTAAGAGGCCAGACTGGGCTCGACGCCGATTCTCTTGAACTCCGTGAAGAGCGAACGCGCCAAGTCCCTCGCGATGTTGTGGACGTGGATCGAGGAAATGCTCTTGAGAGCGGCGTTCAATGTACCGACGTTCGGTCGCAGGCCTGCTTTATTTATCTTTTCGAGCATTTCGAGCAACAGATTCTTTCGCTCCAGCACACCGTCCTTCAGTACTGGAATCAATTGAATGAGCGAATTGTAAGTCGTCAAGTTCAATGGGATATTCTTTGACTCGCATTCCTCGAACAGCGCCCTCGCTCGCTCGACCTGTGAACACGATCGAATTCAGTGTTTCGTTATTACTTTTTCATTATTACGCCCCCACCCCCTCCCCCTTCGATTATTTAGCACATACCTTCCTGTATTTAGCTGTTCCAGAAATCATAGCGTTGTAAGCCATCGCCGAGATAGTTTTGTCTTGCTGCTTCAAAAAATCGAACAGCTGCTCGACTAACACGCTGTCCCTGGAAATTACAAGATTCGGTTTACATCATATTCGAACGTTTTACCAGTCGCACGATAAAATATCTCGAATAAATCGGGGCCTTACTTCCATGACGGGGCCTTACTCCACATAAGTGAGTTCCGTGCGGAAGCTTTTCGATACCATCTCTCCTCTATGAGATCGTCGGCGACTTGTTCCTCGTTGTTGTAAAAGCACAGCAATTCAAGAAGGGCCTGTTTACATTCCACCGACACGTCTTCCTCTATCAATCCGTAGATCGTGAGGGCGTCGCCCACAGCTCCGTCTCTTATGACGTTCATCAACAATTCCTCGGATACCTGTTCCTTGGTCTCGTATACTGCCTTGGGCATGAAAGCCTGCAAAAGAATATATCCTATGTTAAATCTCCAGCGCACATCCACCCGGCGCTCAGTCGATAACGAAAACTGTAATTAATAATTCTTTGGCTTAAGACCATATGAAACACCTCCCTGCCCGTCCGTCCCGGGCTCAGTCGGTATCGAAAACTGTAATCAACTTTTCTCACTGGATCTCGCATATACGGACAAAAGAAAAGTCTCATGGGAAGCCGAAATTATATCCGCTTTCGATGAGACTTTTCTTTTAAACGTATATGCCAGAATCAATGAGAAAAACTGTAATCAACTTTTCTCATGGATTCTGGCATATACGGTCAAAAGAAAAGTCTCATCGGAAGCGGATATCATTTCAGCTTCCCACGAGACTTTTCTTTTGATCGTATATGCGAGATCCTGTGAGAAAAGTTGATTACAGGTTTTGATACCGACTGAGCCCGGGATGGACGGGGAGGGGGGTGTTTCATATGGTCTTAACGTTATATGAAACATCCTCCGCCTCACGTAATCCGGGTTTGGTCGGTAGCAGAAACGGTAAGCAAGGTTCACGGGTCCCAGCAGTGTCGGTCAACAGAAAAGTCTCATTGGGAGCGGACATCACGCCAGCCTCCGGTGAGACTTTTCTTTTGACTGCGAACACCTGCTTAGTTTAGAAAAGTTGATTACAGTTTTTAATACCGACCGCGGCATTTCACATGCTTTTAAAGGGAGGCTAAACACCTATGAGGGTAAGCGAGGCAGCGTTGAAATTTTGAATCCATTTTTATTTGAGATTTTTCTATAAAATGAAAAAGAAATTACGGCTCGCACTGTGGTAATCAAATACGCAATGTGCCCTGCAATTCGTATTTTATTTTATAATACTGTTTCAGAGAAAAATGGATTCAAAATATTTTGAGTTTATGTTGATCTTTTTCCCTGGAGAATCCCCAGACACAGGGAAAGTTACCTGGTGCTCTACAATCTCAAAATGAAAGTCAATACAGTTTTTGTTACCAACTGGGCAAAGGGCAGGTGGGCAGCAGGTTTATCACCTTAAAGAATGCCAAAACTAAACTTCTATTAGGAAGATTGAATTTGCATGTAGCCCAAAATGTCTAAAATTCTTTGAAAAAAAAAAACGATTACAGTTTTTGTTATCGACCGAGTCTGTTCCACATTGCTTCAGGCTCCCAGTCTCATGCAAACTGAAGCCGAACCAACCGCAAATACAAAAACTATGAATTACCGGAATCTCCGGTTCCGCGTGTTTGTGCTGAAAAAGATCGGCGTGTTCCTTGAGTATCCACATAGCCGCCTTGCGTCCGGACTCTTTCGACAGAGCGTAAGTTCGTTTGGTGAGGTTCGACATGGGTGTGAGAAATGGATCATCGTGATACTTGTAGTGAGGGGCTGTGGGATCTCTGCTGATAGTTTTCTCCAACGCCTGTGAGCGAAGTTGCAACCGTTAATTGAAAATGAATGAAAAACAGCAAAAAAAAAATTGGCCTTACGTGTAATATATCCGTAGCGTTGCGCTCCTTTCTAAGCGGTATACGAATCTCGGGTTCGGCGGTCGATACCGTCGAGGCCGTCGCACTATTCCGCAGTTGCGGCGACTGCAGCTGCCGAACGAAATGCTGGGCCAGTTTGCTGCACAAATTAATCAATTGCAAGGGCTTTAAATCAAACGATTATTGGAAAATAGCAGACGATATCTACGAGCGACATAGAAACATGTTCTCGCACGAAGACCAGCCGAACTGACACGACTTGTAAGATAATGGCAATCATGGTTTACCTATTGCCAATGCGTCCCCCTAACGAATTCATTTTTTCACTGTTACACTGTGCCTCTGTTAGTTTTTTACAATTATGATAAACAAGATAGCGACGAAGAATTGTGAGGTTATCCGAGCACCGCGAGATGCAGCAGCAGGGAAACACGCGACGACAACGCCCTCGTGCAGAGCCGGCATAAACTAATGCGCATGCGCAACGGTTTCGCGCCATTGGCGTAGCCGTTTGGTCGTTAGTCTCGCACGCTGCCCTACGCAATTTAATCATATATCACTCCGCTATCAGCAAAAGTTCTCTATAATTTATTAATGAATGTAGCGCTTCGCTCGCCGCGAATGCTGCCAGAGGGACGTCCGAAGCGGGTCGCATAGGTGAGAATATATTATTCTTCTATTCTAGATATAACAATAATAGTCGATGGAACAGCCGAGGCACGAACTTGCAAGTTTGTTATTATCGCAACGGATTTTTTTTTCTATCCCCGACGCAACTCGTGTCTCCACTATAGAAATCCCATAGTTTCGTTAGTTACCTTTTTTTTTTGTTTCTTTCATTTTTTTAAAGGACGAGAGCGCATGCGGCAAGGCAGCTGGAATGCGAGATAGGATTTCTTTTTTATCCGAGCGAATTTATATATTGTTTAGCATATGAATGGCGGGACGGTACAACGCGCAGTGAACCCTTTGCCGTATCACAAAGAATTGAATAAAGTTTATAAGGAAGCGAAAACCAGTCCATCGGAGTGTTGGTGAGATTGTAGGGTCCCCCGGGTGGGTAGAGGTCCGTGCGGTGTGCAAGGAGAGCCAGGTGTTTCATCCGAAACCGTGGGACTCTTTGAGGGGGATGCTTGCCGATGTAGCGGTGCGCTACATCGGCGGGGCGACCATCCCACTAGCTCTCTCAGCCGCACTCCTGTATTTACGTTTACACACACACACACACACATATATAGTGCACACTTGTGCATAAAATCGTGGCAGCTTGCACACGTCTTTTCTGCATGAATGGAAAACAGGATTTACTCTCGGTAGGGTCCACCTCTCCGTACTTCTTTTATTGTATTTTCTCACTCGATCGAACGTAACGTTCACATGAGCTCGCGCACCCACTTTTACATCTCGTCCTCTGTGTACGGTCCACGTTTGATCCAGATTCTAATAGTACATAAACTCGTGGCGTGTATATTTACCGACGAGGGTTCGTCGTTCGTCTATAAACGAAACCGGAAACGCTTTTCACGGCTTACCGAATAATTCGGGTATCGAAACGAACTGCTAGAAGAGTGACCGTTAGGTTTTTTTCGCAAAGAGTAGAAGCGACATTGTTTTCGTTGCGACTTCGTTACAGAACTGCCTTACGAGAGACCTATCGCGAGAGGTCGTGCGAAGGTCAACCTGTATACGACTGTACGACTGAGGTTCCGATATAACAGAGTCGTGACATTGTCGCGAAGCCGGTCAGCTTCAATGTACCGAGCTCACGCTCGGAAATGACGTGTTCTTGCGTCGTACTGGCCACGCGTGTCTTGTTATTGAAATGCACCCCTTCACTCGCTGCGTAGTATTAAATAGTACGCGGTAGATTTTAGGGAGAGTTATCGATCGGATGACACATAACAAAGTGTATCAAGACCGTAGGCGTTCCTCTCACGAAATTTGAGAATCGTCCCGTAGAGCGTGTTTGGGGACGAGATTTTGCGCGAAGGTCACGGCAACAAAGACGATGCGAATACATTCCGGAGAATGACATAAAAAAAAATTTCTCACGAATCTCTCGCAGTGTATATAGAGCAGTGTTTACCGGGCGGTCTGTGCAGGCTGCAAACAACTTCCCCTTACAATGTACCGCACGAACAAAGACATTTCCCCCCTTCTATACGCGGCTGCGTTTACTTCATAAAAATACTCCGCAGTTTCTCAGCGCAGGATTTATTTTCGATGCTAAAACGCCTCTCAAGATCAGCTGTTTCTGCCGGTTTCCTCCTTTATTCTCCATAGACATGCTTCGGGTGTATTTAGGATAGTTTTTTTTTCCACAGGAGAAAGGAATTACGGTGATGGTAACAGGATGAGTTATTTATCTCAAATAAATAAACGAATAAGCGATTTGTTCGTGTACATCAACAGTGTTATTATTCTCACAGAATAACATTATACGAGTACCGTGTCTCACAAAATGTTCGACGTCCAGAGGAAATTAGAATTCGATTTCTCGATGCAGCCTATCTATACATATACACTATGAATATACAATTGTAACAATGTTATCTGCGAGGAGTGCGGAACTTTCACGGCAGCGGAAGCGACGAATATTTCGAGAAAATTCAGCAGGCCGGGACGAGTGCAATATGATACAAATATAACACAAATGATGCCCACATCCCCGCCTGCCGAAGTCTCGATAAACAATGGAGAGCTGCCCCGTTCCTCTCTCGCTCGCCTGCTGTTTTGTTTTCTTTTTTCTCTCGCTGTAAATTTGATCGTTGATCGTGACGCCGAAGTAATGCAAATACAATGGTGTCGTTATCGATGCATTTCGATAGGCCGGGACAAGTGCAATATTGGACGATTGCAGAGACGAAACATTGTCACAAATCTCGACCTATCTTTGATGCAATTATCATAGTTTCCCGTACATCCGCACTGTCCGCAGTGTCTATCGTATTATCGGCAATAGCTATAGATGTGCGCGCAATATAAACACACGTGCATGCAGCAGGAACGCGATCGAGCACAAAAGTAGTGCCCTACCCAATACCGGTCGCTCTTCGATGTGGCCTTGATGGTCAGTCTCCAAATCGAAGAGAGCTCGTCAATTCCGAATTACAAATTATATACTAGAAGAGATAGCGGGACGGCGAAACATAATATTTATCGGCACGGCGGCTGCTCGGGAATTCGACAAAGCTACCCTACAAGTCAGCGGCAGTTTTTTTTACCCGATCTCTCGCGTAACATTTGAGTCTAGGACTACGATCAAATTCTCAGGCAATACGAAATTATTATATTACCGTGAAACGATATAAATACGATGCCCGAAGGTTCGTGCTTGTTCTATCTATACTATCGTTACTATATATATATATAATATAGTAACTATACTAACGTTACTATATATAAAAATATATACGTGACGAAGGATTAAAAGTAAGCAAATAATATATCACCAATTCACCATATAAACCGTTCTACTGCCGATAAGCGCGCGTAAATAAATAAACTCTCGGATCTTTTTTTTTTTCACCAAACACAACACTGCCGAAATAAACGCGAATTTTTCACTCGGACGAACTGTCGTAGTATTGCATCGTTTGTTCTGTTTCGAGATATTTTCGTTTCCTTTCGATATATATATTATATATATTTCTTCTTTCCGTCGATTATTATCTTCGTAGAATCTCCGTCCGAGTATCCGTGCGAGAAGTGAGGCACAGTGAGGATAATACAACGTCGGCGATGCCCGAAGAGCCGAGAGGACGAGCCGCCGAGTTGCGAGCCAGTCCGGGGTACGGCCAGGAGAAGATGTCTCACGCAGAGCGTTCTCGGGCAAACTGCGGCCCATGACCGGGTGTCCCGCCTCTTTATTCCTTTTGGGGCCCCCAAGTACATGAACGCCTCTGGCTATATAGGTGCCCGAGTCCGAGCTGGCCCGCGTCGACCCTGGTGGGGAGAATCTCTTATTCTTATTTAACAGCAACAACGGGCGCACCGAAGCCGCCCTTTTCTCCCTCCCTCCCCTCCGCCCCGATCTTTTCCCTCCCTCTCCCGATCCGCTGACGCTCGTGCTTCGCGTCTTTTTTTTTCACGTTCTCCTCTCGGGGTTCTCGGGCTCTTTGTCGTTGTCGTCTCGTGACGCGTGTGGATCCCGCCAAAATTCTATCAGCTGTCCTGTTTTTCGTCCTCGTCTCTCGTCGTCGCCACCCTGTTGCCGCTCGCCGGGCTCTGCCCCGTACTACGACGGACGAAACACGTTGTGAGATCTCGCGCTCGCGCTAGGTGCCGCGAATCCCGGGCCCGGATCCCTCTCGTGCGGCTCCTCGCGTTCGTCGGCTCTCACCAGATACCTCGCGCCGCGCCACCGACCGAACTCGATAGAAAGGAAAGAAAAGAAAAAAAAACTCGTGTGACCGTTGAGTTTTCTAACGATATACCTACCTTCAGACCCACCCTACTTATGCGAGATGTTGCACAAAGGATATAAATACTATATACTATCAAATTATATCGGACGCTGCCGGTTATGTAGTGCGAAGGGCAGCCACGTGTACATAACTGCGGGACTCGCACGCTAAGATTCAACCTTGAACTACCTATGCTGCAATAATATTATTCAACTCGGGATCGAATTATTAACACGTGTTTCGCACGATCGTTGCTGGTCCATTGCGGTTTTGGAATTGCATCTTTAAGACTGAAATAAATCGGTATTGTTTGCAGCATCGAAATCTCGAACAAAAGCACTCGTAGAGAGTGTTGTGCAAATGCGCGCGGTAGTTTATCGGTCTTTAAGTAATTCGATGAACTATGCGATACGCAAAGTAACTGTCTTAATTTGCTGTACCAAAGGTTCCAATGACAGCGACCTGAAGTTTTGGGTCATAAAACATCCTTTTTCATTTTTTTTTCTGCATCATTGGTACATTTTCGATTTTGTTATTATTTTGTTTAAGGATTTCTTCTCTAAGAAAATATTAAATCCATACATGGGTGATTCGACCCTGAATCGTTAATACATTATTAATTTATACGTTATGGCCCGTCCATGTTCTGCGAATCTCGATCGATGACATGTCATAAATTTGTTGCATTACAGAATTCGTCCGGCTGATCCGACGAGGACGTTCAACACGATTTTGCCGAAAAGCCAGTGTTCTCAGCACTGTAGCGATAACTCACAAAAATTGCCACAGGTGATACACAAAGAGCCCATTGTAGAGATTGCTATCGGGCTCGCGGACGTACCCGAAAAGCATATCCACGAATGAGCGTCGTACTTGCCCGTACAGTGAGGAAATTTCTATTGACTATGAGATTTCGTTGCAGCGGAAAGATCGACTAAATTATCGATGTTAACGAGAAAACGATATAAATAATACTCGCTGCCATTAGTCCCGAGCGGATCCCCGAGAGACAAAATGGGGATGATTGAGAACCACTTGTAGGAGGACAGCTGCGCTCAGAGGCGCATCTGCTGTCGGTTGCGCGGGCACGCGCTTATACTTATGCTTACGATCGTAAGGTATATACCGCGCGCCTAGTACTTCTGGCATCTTTTTTCGATCTTTATTTCCACCGTTGATTGTAGTTTACCTCCGTCCTTCTCCGTTCGAAATAGTTCGGAGAGGAACCCCGAACAGCCCCTCGGGCCCGTTGAATCCGGCAAACCTCGACGGGTCTTTCTTTCTCGTACGGCGCACAGTACTTACGCCCGCCCGTTCGAGCCGTCCGGTCCTCTTCCTTTTTCCTTTCCCTTGTTCGAATTATATTCGGCCGTGGCTTCGGGCCTCCTCTTCTTCTTCGCTCTTCTTCCCTTTAAAATCGCACCCTTATCCGACTCGGAACGAGGCTGAGCCCCGCGAGACCGGTGGCTCGGTGATGCCTTTAGGGCGCGCATCGCTGCTTCCTAACCTATGTGTACCACCTATAACACTACATAGGCAAAGTACGTGTATTGGTAGGCAGGCTGCTGCGGCAGCGGCAGCGTATCGAGAGTAAGGGACTTTGTACCGACGAGCAGCCGGTCGCGGCGGGTACCGTCGAAAATTCAACCTCTCTTTGTCCCATTGTTCGCGGATTTTCTTTCTTACCCCCCCCCCCCCGCCTCTCCTCGCTTCCACGACATTCTCGGAAACTTAGGATTTTCCTTTCCTTTGTCTATCAACGTCTCTCTACCGAATTGTATTTTTTTTTCATACGTTTGAATTATCGTCACAGATGTACCGGCTGAGACACATACGAGGAGGAAGAAAGTGGAATATTAAATCACGATGCGCGCGCATTGGCGAGGGTCTGGATGTTGACGGACGCACCGGTGCAGTCGATGACGATGATGATGATTCGATTGCTGCGATGGTGGTTGGAGCCCGGGACTGCCGCCGCTGCTGGTGCAACGCAAATACGTGTCGTATGCAGGCCCTTGCACCACGCCAGGCCCAGATGGCAAGCGCTCGACGCTTCCTTCCTTAAATTTTTAACCATCGCCGATGCTCCTCGAGCCGGGGCCCTTCTCGCCACCTGCTCGCCGCCGAGCGGAGTTCCAAATACCTCGAATCCACAGGTAAAACGACGCCAGTCTGCAATGATAGCTAAAAAAAAGAAGAAAATCATATACATGGATTCGACGTGTATCTTCGATTGCTTGTTTTATCAAAGTTTCTAGGGTAATTAAAAAAAATCCATTGGCCATCTGCGCACGGCAGAGCCGAACGGCGAAGAGCAACACGTTTGGACCGCCGGTGTTTCGTTACGGGGTAGCCGCGTTGCTTTCGAAAGCGAGTTTCAATAGGTCGCTTTGTCCGGAGGAAACTCGGGTGCATGCCGGTGCGAGGGATCTCAGTTTTTCCTTCGGTAGAGCAAAATTGTAGACGAACATGACGAAGTCGGCGAAATTGCCACACTTTTTGCCACACGTTTTCTTAATTCTCTAGTACGAACGGTAAAAAGTAAATAAAAATAAAGATATTGAGGATCTGTAGGCACCAGTGCACATCCGAATGTACGCTGTGCCGTGCTTTACTGGTGTTCCAGGGCGCCGCGGCTGCCGGCCGCCGGATGTCGAACACACGTAATGCCCGAGGGTGCGCCTGCCCAAGCTATTTTTCGCTTCACTGACAAATAAAAATGATGATACTTGCGGCATATACCATTCGGACGAAACCGTTGCTCACGGGCCTCACGACGCTAGATAATATTCGTTAGCGAGTTTAAAGAAACGATTATTTTAATTTTTTCGTGCAGCGCCAATTTTGTCGATTCCCACTGTCGTCGATGTGTTTCTTCGGAAAACAATTATACGTAACGCGGTGTATCGAATGAGCACAAAAACACGATAAATGGTCAAAAAAAAAAAACGTTGCAAAGTACAAAAACACCCTACACGGTCCCAAAAAAGTGAATTATCGTAACGCGGTATACCGAGATAATAAACGAAAAAAGTACAAAGCTGTAAAATGCAATCGTCATATTATACGTATTAATTCCTTCGTTTTAAAAATCGTACTTTTGAAAAATTATCAATCTGTTTATGTATGTTGCAGGATATTGGGATGAGCGTCCGTGCTACGCCTATGGAGAGCCAATGAGTAGGGGATCTGCGTTATCAGCCACGATAAATCGTCGCAGTTTCGACAGGAGGAATCAGCTGATCGTCGTGAAGCTCGCCGTGCGCGCCCGCGCACTGCCTTTCCGTATGAAAATAAATAGGATGACGCTCGACGCCTTTCACTTACGAAGCGTCGCGAGCGACCAATCCTTTTTCTACGGTCGCAAACGCGTGTCGTACACACCTAGCACGATGAGCGAGACCCGTTGCTCGCTCGGCTCGTCTAGAAAGTGGCCTTATTTATCAGTCAAAACGAAACTTTGCTCGCGAGGAGTCCTTCTCCACGTGGCAGGAAGCTTGTTCGTCTTTCCTGCGGTGATGTGCTCGCCACAGTTTTACCGGTGACCGGTTAATTTTTTTTATTAATCGACAAATATTTTATCTGCCTGCCAGACAATCATAGATCGAGATATCAACGGACATCATCTTTGTACAATACATTTTCACGCTTATATATATATATATATATATACATATATATATCCACCATTGACATCGACACTCCTTTGTTATGCATACATTGTTCGGAATCGCGTGTGTGTCAAATGCACAATTGTAGAGAAAAAATCCGGTTATAACACTCGGCGAGAATAACGTCCGTTAGTATATACTTTCAAATCGAGCTCTACGGTTGTGTTGTCTGATAAGGCTCGCCGAGCAGCCAATTGAAACGATTTATTATTTGGACTAACGAGAACAAGACACACTGAAACAAATTCAAAATAAACATAAGAGCGGTGCATCGGTTGACTTAATTTAAAAAATTTTTTTTATTTTCAAATTTTTTCTCACACACTTGTTCACTAATGTGCATAATGGAGATCAAGCAGAGATCCAACCGTGCAGTTCCCGAAACTATGCACATGGAAGATGCAAAAGAAGATAAAAAATCCAGCACAGTATTAGTTGTATTTTATTCTTTGATACTGGATCTACTGGCGTTTACTATGATTTTACCGTTGCTGCCTGCATTGCTGGATCACTACAAAGAGCTCGACAATGGCCAAGGACTCTACAGCTGGATCCTCCACCGAATTCACAGTATTCAGGTCTGCCTTGATGCTCCTGAGAGATTCAGCTCCGTGCTCTTTGGTGGTATGTCTCAATTTTCCAGTTTATAAATCTTAAAAAATTAATAAAAACACTTGCATTGTCGATCTATTTGCATCTAGTTCTCGATCTATTTCCATCTATTTGCCGACCCAGCATCAGTTCTGAGAAACGAATGATAGGAATGGCTTTGTTTAATTTTGAATGTCGGCCGTGAAATATAAAAAGGAAAAAATAAATTTTATATACAACGATGTTATTATGTTTACACATGCTATATTTTGGTTAATATTTGTTATCTGAACTGCAAAATTGTAAATGTAAAAGGGCTCGTTCGTCAATAAATAAATAAGTAATCTTAATAATTGTTTACAGGTTTTCTCGGATCCATGTACTCCTTTCTTCAATTTTTGGGGATGCCGATAGTCGGAGCACTGTCGGACGTTTATGGAAGAAAGCCACTGATGGTTCTCTGCCTACTGGGCATAGCATTGTCGTATTTGCTCTGGGCTTTCTCCTACAACTTTGCTATATTCGTTCTGGCGAGATTCGTGGGTGGTATCAGCAAAGGGAACATCAGCCTATCGATGGCAATTATGAGCGACGTTACGTCCCCAAAGACCAGAGGAAAATCCATGGTAAAAGACGCTCGGATTAGGACGACCTCGTCAACCATTAAGTTGATTATGCTTATTTGTATCTCTTCGCGTTTCAGGCTCTCGTGGGCATCGCATTTTCCATAGGATTCGTCATAGGCCCTATGATCGGCGTTATATTCGCCAGAGCCTCGGCGAGCGGAGAAAGGGCCGAGCACTGGTACGCCTATCCGGCGTTGTTCGCCTTTCTCCTCGCTGTGAGCGATCTCGCCTACGTAGCTTGGTATCTGGAGGAGAGTTTGCCTGTAGGGCGTAGGGCCGAATCCCTCAGGTCTGGCGTATCGGGTGCAATGACTTACATAAATCCCGTCGATTTGTTTCAATTCAACGGAGTTTCGGGTCTGGCTCGACAGGGTAAGGAACAACATCTATAAGCTTCGCGATTGAATCCTTCGGACGGACGAGAATAAATTGAATCTTTGAATCTTTCAGAGCTGGAGACCTTGCGGACCTTGGGCCGTTCTTACTTCCTCTACCTATTCGTCTACAGCGGTCTTGAGTTCACTTTAACGTTTTTGACCCATCACACGTTCGGATTTACGAGCATGCAGCAGGGCTGGATGTTCCTCGGAATCGGCCTTACAATGGCGATAATTCAGGGACATTTCGTACGGCGAATACCAGCGGAAAAAACAAAGTTCTTCGCCGAGATGGTGAGTCCGTCGAAACGTTCGCGAGTTCCTACAAAATCGAAGAACTTCTTTGACACCGTTATGTTTATGTTTTTCAAGGGTCTGTGGCTTATCATACCGGCATTCGTCTTCATCGGCACCGCCGGAGGATTGTGGTGGCTCTACATCGGTGTCTTCGTGTTCTCGGTTTGTAAGTACGACTATAACTATCGGTATTGACTTCCGTTACCCACGATTATGTCATATAATGAAAAAAAAACTATAAATCATGATGCAGCAACGGCGTTGGCGGTGACTTGCATGATGACTCTCGTGACGAGGGTCGGGCCTGAAAATCAAAAAGGGACAATAACAGGGATATTCCGATCGCTCGGGGCGTTGGCGCGTGCCTGCGGTCCGATAATCGCCTCCATAGGTGAGCAGCGTTTATCCCTAATAGACATTGCATTATAAGATCCATTAATTTTTTTCAAATATCAATTTTTTTTTCAAATGTCACGCGATGTTGCAGCTTTTTGGAGCATCGGCAGTTCAACGACCTACCTTATCGGTGCTGTAGTCCTCATTTTTCCACCGATGATACTCCACACGATACATACGTACTGAGGATCCGAACCTCGCGATTAAGCCGATTAGGTATTATCATTTTCATAATCAAATCGCTGTACATACCAAGTACCGACAGTATTTATCAAATCATGTCTGGCTAACGTATCTCTATTTTTCCTGGCGCGAACTGCCTTTCGCGAAACAGAGTATTATCTTATATATATATATTTTATAAAGTTGTTTGTGTATTTGTTTGTTTTTCCCCATTTTTCATTAATCCAGGGAGTCCCACTAGGCGCCCGCCCAAACCCTCATTATTCCAAATCCCACTGGAATCCTCCATCGTCACTTCCGTTTTGAAAATAGAATTTATCTACCGGAAGTGATGTCATACTGGAAATAATTCACTTGCGGCATAAAAACCTAATTTTTCGACCGGAAGTGATGTCATAATTGAAATAAGTCACTTTCGATTCGAAAGTCTCAGATCGTAGATCGTGTAAGGACAATAAATTTTTACTATTATAGAAATATCTTTTTCGGTCGTATAACAGATATGATTTTCAAAAGACGCGCCAATGTCGAGCGCCATCTGCCGACGCGGACGTGTACTCGGTCGATCGTCTTTACCGACGCGGTACATTCACCAGTCCCGCGATGCCGTCACAGTACACCAATGTCACTGCCCGGCTTCGCCGTACTTTTCCGACAGCAGACGATTTCGCAATATCGCTACGTCAAACGTCAGCAGACGAACGGACGCAAGTGTCGACCCCGTGATTCGTCCCGTAACGATTATAATGTGAACGAATCGTAAAGAATTCTCTTTTCACGTGCACCCGCGAGTCATTCGACAGAACAAAAAAAATGGGTTTAACTTTCCACGCGACGCTGGCGGTGATTCTCGCGATTCAAGGTCTCCATGTGTCGTTCGCCAAGGAGGCTCCTAACCTCGCCAACGTCAATGCCACGGACATCGCAAACTCGTCCGTCAACCTGTCGACGAGTCACCCCGCTCCGGTCCCGAGCAACTCCTCGAGCGTCGAACCAACGAAAAACAACACGACCAAGAATCCCCCGAGTGCGCCGAACAACGAAGTCGACGGTACACCGAAGCCCACATCCCCCCTCCCCGGGTCAAAAGAAAACACGACAAAAAACAATGACACCGTCAAAATTCCGTCGACCGCGAGTCCCCTCGGAAATTCCTCGTCTCAGCCACTTCCGGAAAAGAACGTCTCGCTCGTGACGACGGAGCCCTCGCCCGTGACGACGCGCACCACCGAAGCGACGAATTCCACGAACACCAGTACGACTACCGTAACGCCCGCCGAGCCCGTCCTTCCCGACAAGGGCTCCGCCGAGGAGGAGCACAACAGTTCGATGTCGATATTCTTCGTCCTCTGCGTCCTCGCTCTGGGCATTCTTCTCATTCATCTCATGCTTCAGACGAATTTCCAGTATCTTCCGGAATCCGTCGTGATAGTGTTTCTCGGCGGTGCGATCGGCATGATAATAAATCTCATGTCCCATCAGAACATAGCGAACTGGCGGAAGGAGGAGGCTTTTTCGCCGACTGCGTTCTTTCTCGTTCTTCTGCCGCCGATAATCTTCGAGTCGGGCTACAATCTTCACAAGGGCAATTTCTTTCAAAATATCGGCAGTATAATGGTATTCGCGATATTCGGCACGGCCATATCGGCTTTCGTGATCGGTTGCGGTATTTATCTGCTCGGACTAGCGGAGGTTGCGTACAAGCTCAGTTTCGTCGAGAGCTTCGCTTTCGGATCTCTCATATCGGCCGTCGATCCTGTCGCGACCGTCGCCATATTTCACGCTCTCGACGTCGATCCCGTACTGAACATGCTCGTTTTCGGCGAATCTATCCTTAATGACGCGATATCCATTGTCCTCACCACCTCCATACTCGAGTCCAACAACGCCGGAACGACGAGCGAGGCTATTATCCTGGGTATCAATAGATTCTGCCTTATGTTCTTCGCCTCGGCGGGAATCGGCGTTGTTTTCGCTCTGATAAGCGCGCTTCTGCTGAAGCACGTCGATCTCCGGAAAAATCCTTCCCTCGAGTTTGGCATCATGCTGGTGTTCACTTACGCACCGTACGTACTCGCTGAGGGAATACAACTGTCCGGTACGTTCGGGAAAATAAATAGTCTGCCACCATTTTTATCGGGGGATTGTTTGTTTACTGTGTGTTTTTTTTTCGCAGGTATCATGGCGATTTTATTCAACGGTATCGTAATGTCGCACTACACGCATTTCAATCTCTCGACCGTTACGCAGATAACGATGCAGCAGACGATGAGAACTCTCGCTTTCATCGCGGAGACCTGCGTCTTCGCCTATCTCGGCTTGGCCCTCTTCAGTTTCAGACACAGGGTGGGTTTTAGTAAAACACGAAACACCTTCCTTGCCCGTCCGTTCCGGGCTCAGTCCGTATCAAAAACTGTAGTCAACTCTTCTCGTGGGTTCTCGCATACGGTAAAAATAAAAGTCTCGTCGAAGGTGGATATCGTTTCGGCTTTCGATGATACTTTTCTTTGCGCTTAAGAGCATGTGCAATATTACCGCGGTCGGTAATGAAAACTGTAATCAACTTTTCTAATGGATTCTGGCATATACGGTCAAAAGAAAAGTCTCATCGGAAGCGGATATAATTTCGGCTTCCCATGAGACTTTTCTCTTGACCGTATATACGAGATTCAGTGAGAAAAGTTGATTACAGTTTTTGATACCGACTGAGCCAGGGATGGACGGGGAGGGGGGTGTTTCATATGGTCTTAAGAGCATGTGAAACACTATGGAGTGCGAGAAAGATAGCATCAGTGACGCCCTCGGCGGAGCGAGAGAGACACGATGAGAACGTGTTTCACATGCTCTTAAGCCGTTTTTGGACCGCGCATGCGAGAAACCGTGAAGAAAGTTGATTACAGTTTTTGATACCGACCGAGCCCGATTTAGGTGGGGAGGAGGGTGTTTCACATAATGTTACGAAAAAGACGAGGCGGTGGATGAAAATACTTACTGTGAAGCAAAGAAGTAATGTAAAATGATTGGTTATTATTAATTGCAGGCGGAACCGGCTCTGGTGATATGGTCCATAATACTCTGCCTTATCGGCAGAGCCGCCAATATATTCCCGCTGGCTCTGCTGGTAAATCGCTTCCGCGAGCACCAGATCACCAAGAAAATGATGTTCATAATGTGGTTCAGCGGTCTGCGAGGCGCTATATCGTACGCACTCTCCCTTCACTTGAACTTCAGCGACGAAACTCGACACGTTATCATCACGACTACACTGATTATCGTGCTTTTCACGACTTTGATATTCGGCGGATCGACGATGCCCCTGCTGAAGTTTCTCAGAGCCGAGAAGAAACCGAAGAGCAGCAGACGAAAGAAACGCGACAAGGAGATATCGCTCAGTAAAACGAGAGAATGGGTATGAAAATCTGTTAGATTCTCGCGAAAGTTTATTCCACTGTGCTGAGCAAAAAAAAAAATATAAATATATATTTTTTTCCGAATTTCATCGAATTACAGGGTCAAACGATAGATTCGGAACACTTGTCCGAACTGACCGAGGAGGAGATGGAGGTATCGTTTCTGCAGTCGCGTATACGAGGTTTTGCACGCTGGGACTTCAAGTTCTTCATTCCATTCTTCACGCGTCGTTTCACCCAGCAAGAGTTGAAGGACTGCAAATCCCAGATGACCGATTTGACGAATCAGTGGTACCAGGCGATAAGGATAAGCCCGATCGAGTCTGACGAGGAGACGACGACGGCGTCGACGGCTCAGCTCAACGCCGAAACACCGACGGAGACGAGAAGCGAGGGTCACGTCAAAGAGAAACGCGGACGTCCGAGTCACGGGTCTATATTGAGTATATAATTCAATGTGCGAAGTCCTTTTTTTTCGTGTGACGCCACACCATCAGCTTGACCTGTAATCGTGCCAAGGGCGTGTGTGGCATTTGCATATCTCAATCTCTAACAGCAGGGTTTGTCGACGCTTCGTACCTTTATGTATCACTATTTATTTTTATTTATTTTCATCATTATTCTCAGGGTAAGTTCAGTATTAGTCGGAACGAGATAGGAGTGGATCTTGAAACGAAATGATCTTCTACGTGTACATAAGGGTCTGCTACGCTTTCAGTTTTATAGGATTACGCGTGAGAGGTACACGAGGATTCGGGAGTGGTTGGTGTATCTTGAGTTTTTATTACGGGAATTACTGTTCACTCGCCGCCTAGTAATCGTCCCTCGAACTTTTATTGTGATATTCATTTTTAGCTTCACTAAACTTACCAATTATTAATATTATAATATTGTTAATATAATTAATTATATCAATTAGTAATATTATAATATTATTAATTACTATTCCTCTGGCGATTCGCCGATTTAACTTGCGATATCTTGTTTTTTTTTCTGGTGATGGTGAAACAGGCTTATTGTGGGCTTCTGTGTTAATCGATATAGCATTAACGTCTCGTCTAATCGGTGTATACGATTGTCATTTTCAGCATCGACGAGGAATGGTCCGATTGATAGGAACGATTTTATTTTGTCGGTCGACTAGCCGATGCCCCGAGGAACCGTTGAACGTTTATGTTTATTTATCCGATTTATTCGGCGGCCACTACTTTAAACAGTTTATCACCGACATACAGTGCACAATAACGAGAGTTTCATGTCTGTTATTCTTTTCTTTTTTTTAATCTTTCCACAGCACAAATCTACGTTACATGGTTTTAACTTTGTATATAATCCCAAAGCTCAGACTTTTGTTTTTTTTGATTATCCGGCAGGCCGGTGATACTAGACTATATGAAGTAGACTATATTGCCCGGGGCTGAGATTCGTTGACGCTGAAGCGCTCACCGTGTATTCCTTAATTCAAGCGTTTCGGTTCCTGGCTTCGTTCAAGACGAATTCCAAATACATCTGAAATTTATCACACACGTTCATTTACCCACTTTCCTGTATCCCTTTATTCTCACATTTCTGTCACTGGCTGCATTCTAAATACATTTCGGAGCAAAATGAAAAAATATCCTCTGCCTTCACTTCCAGTATGAAAATCTTAGTTTTACACCGGAATTGTCGCCGTACAGAAAAACGTCACTTCCGGTTTAAAAATTTTGGTTTTTGACCGGAAGTGACGTCACACAGGCATACGTCACTTCCGGTTGAAAAATGAGTTTCTGAAACCGGAAGTTACGTCACGATGAAATTTTTAAAGTTACTCGTCATCACGTCACTTCCGATTTACAAGTGCATAGAGTTGCAGAGGTTTTTCTCTGCAACTCTAAAGGGAAGGAAAGTAGGTAACAGAACGTATGTGATACGTCTCGAATATATTTGGAATCCATCTTGAATGTAGCAACCGACAGAAACGGGAGATTTAAAGATACACGGTTTGGCCCCAACTTACTTTACCTGGTGCGAACTTGGTAATACGACCCTGATCAATTACGACGCGAACAAAAGGGCAACAATGGGAATATCGAATTTCGACCTATTTTGAAAGGATGTCGTGACGCACCAACTTTTTAGACGTTCACAAACTAGTATTAGTTACAAATCTGTTCGTTGTATTTCACTATTAAAAAATGAAGTTCCCTTTATGCCGTCCGATTATGCAATCGACACAACGATAACTCTCGAGTGATTCTTTCGGACGCAATATCTCGATATTTTGCGCGTCAATAGTTTTCACTTTGCCCCTCCCCCCCTATTACTTTATTGTTCTTATAAACGATTGTTAATTGCGAACTAACATTCGCAGTACGATGATTGATTATGGCACATACTTTATAGAACAATTGTTTACTCCTATTAAAAAAACAAACAAGAAATAATGTATGAAAGTAAGTGAACGAAAAACGTTGGATTTTGTCGGGAGGCGCTCTGATAAAACGGATGTACTATGGACAATAAAGATGATAGTTTATACAACACAGAGGCTATTCCGATGCTGGACAGTGTACACAATCTTAAAGCGGACGTCCGGTTCGTTGTCCTCTGCGAGAGGCGTGTCAATGAACCTAGACTGTATATATATATATATATATATATATATATATATATACATACACACACACA
>JAPYZD010000986.1:0-25038 GCA_030522725.1 Ichneumoninae sp. B BG-2022a | reverse complement strand
TAATGTCCGTCGAATATTTATAGACCTCGCGTATGGTCGAAACTACATCGGAGAGCACGAAGCGAATGCATCTATGGATTCGAGCGAACAGAATCGTTTCGGCGAGGGGAGAGGTGGAGGGGAGGGGGTGGGGCGAGAGGAGGAGGGAAGAGCTCACACACAGTGCCTCGCCGCAAACTCGGACGCTTCGGCTTGCGCTACACCATAACCGATGGTCATTACCGTTAGTTCAGGATCGTTGGTTACAGGCGAGACGCTCACGAGAGCTGGTGCGCCAACGTGGGCCATAATCCGCGTAAACGTCCAACGCGGCTTGTACATACGTATATATACGGGGTACAAACTCTTACTATAATAATACAAGCTTCCACCGTAGCGTGCGCCAGTCTTGTTTATTATGCAATCTAACTACGAGAGAAACAGCGAAAGGATCAAGCCGCGCTCGCTCTTTCTCCTCGAGAATTGCGTAACGTGTATGGCACACAGAGAGAAGTGACGAGATATTGTCATGGCGAGGAGAACGCGAGCTGAACCGTTCCCGCACCGAAGTCTTCGACGTAGTTCTCCTTCGTCCTCGAATGTGCGTCTTACGAGGAGACAGTTTCACGAGGATGTGGCTCACTCGCTGCTTTGTATTACGAGCCGAGTGAGCCGCGGTTATCGAGTCGACGACCCTCCAAGCGACTCGGCGACTCGCGGACAATTCGGAGGCTAATGTCGGATGCGTTCTGTGGTTGTCATCCTCGGCATAACGATAATATTATTATCAATAATAATTATTATTCTTGCATTCTTAAAAAATGTATCACGATGTTATTATTATTATGTTTACACGTGCTATATTTTGGTTCGCATTCGTATAATAATCTGAACTGTAAAAATTGATAAAAATGGAAACTCGCCCCTAAATAAATAAATAATAATAATAGAGGGGGGAGGCAGGATTGATTAAATCAACAGGCAATCAAATGTCCGAACTGGTCAAAATATTAATGCTGTTGATTTAATAACGTTTATAGGATCAAAATATTCGTAATGACTATTTACGTAAACTACAGTTTACAAATATCGAATGAAAAATGCAGCCTTCCTGCATGAGACGATAAAAAATTGTTTTTCTAAAAATTGACCAAACGCCGTTAATCGCGAACCATCGATACTCAACAAAACAGTGAACTTTACTATCGCTCATCGGTCCAATTTTTACAGTAAAATTTGACTGAATACGAGAAACGAAACGTCAGCTTAGAATCCGATGCAAAATTCTGCACCATCTCATTAGCTTTCGCTCACTCCGGCCACATGCACAGGAGCCTAACTCGTAAGTATTCGCTGTACGAGCTCGCTCGCAGACCTCTCGTAAATACGTACGCCGGGTTGCGGGCTGGGGTTTAACTACCTGATCGAGCGCAGTGCGAGTGATTCGCCGCCGGTGAAGCTGACCAGCCCGACGCGCAGAGTTTATTCATCGTCCGTCGTCGGTCGGTCGATTTCACCGCGCGGACGCTTCAATGGATTTATGTGTACGTATTTACGTATGCGACGTACGCACGCGAGTGTGTAACCGATCTCTTGTGTGCCGGTCCGTTGCCGCACCCTCTCCACGAAGAAATGCCGAGGGCACGTAAACACCAGTCGAGGAAATACCAAGACAGGCGAAGGCGCCTCTGTGTCCGCGGTTTTAAACGCTCGGAGCAGCCGATTGCCGGGGCAGCAGAAACTGCTTCCCCACCGCCCGGTTTCTCCGTCGATGTGTATGCCGTGTAATACCGGGCCGCGCCACTCGGACTTTCTAAACAATCTAAACTCTCGTCTCCTCCGTAGCCGCAGAGACCCGGCTGATGCTGAGTTTCAACGATGGTTTTCAACGTAAACTGCCAGTAACAGAGGTGTAGCTCGGAGGTAAGGGGGAATCGATGCCGAGTGTATGCGGCAGCGGAAAAAGACGGAAAAAGAGCGCGAGCGGTCGGAAGCACCGAATCGCAGGGAACGGTCACGTTCATACCTTACAGCCCCACTCGATGTACGATTAATCGCTTGACCGTGCGTTTCTGCAACTCCCGAAGTCGTGAAAACTTCGAACTCCGCTGTCGGATATCTCCTGCCGCATCTATCCTCGCTGAGCTTCTATGCACGCTGAATCCATATCGAGGCGACGTGACTAGCCGACCAAGACCGGCTCGGTCGGTAACGAAATGGGTCATTTATTTTCTTCATAAAAACGCTGATAATTTTCTGTAAAAAGCAAATTTCTGAATGAAACGAGTATCACTACACGGTCATATAATTATTTGTTATCGAACTTAAATGATCGGCGTAATAAAAAAACAAAAAATCATTAAAATTTTTCATTACCAATTTTCGGAAAAGAATTTTACTTCCTCTCCGTAAACGAGATCGTCAAATACGACGAATTTGTATAAGAAGCTTACGTACTTCATCAATGCTTCGTCGCGTAATGCGCGCTGAATCCATATCGAGGCGACGTGACTAGCCGACCACGCCCGGCTCGGTCGGTAACGAAATGGGTCATTTATTTTCTTCATAAAAACGCTGATAATTTTCTGTTAAAAGAAAATTTCAAAATGAAGCGAGTATCAATAAGGTAAACCGCCCAGTTTCCGCCGCTGTCCCAGTTACCGGCATTAATCGCAATGTATACTAATAATAAATACCAGTGTACGTTAAACACAAACGAAATTGACGGCATGCTGAAGAGCGGTTTACGCTCGATTAATGCCGCGATACGTATATTTTTTATAAAATGTTCCTTTCAACAATTGAAGATAGCGGAAACTGGGTCTAAAGGTGGCGGAAATTGGGCCGCTTACCTTATACGCTCATATAATAATTTGTTATCGAACTTACATGATCAGCGTAGTAAAAAAAAAAAATCATTAGTTTTCATTACCAATTTTCGGAAAAGAATTTTTCAACCTCTCAACTTTTTGTTTGCCTCAACACTTCGATCCGAGTTTCATGCTCCTCCGCGATATCTTGCACAACTTTCTTCCTCGCGAGAGCGTACTCTCTTCTCCCTCCCTTGCCATTATTCCCCTTTTTATCCGTCCGCAAGACGCTCGGCGCAGAGTCAACTCTTGCTCGCTAGGACGGGTTTTTCTCCCTCCCTGAAGGCATTCGAAGTTGGTCAAGTGTTCTTCTTCGCTTCTCCGTCCGCCGTTTCCTTCCGACGCTCACACAGTTCTCATCTTTAATGCATGACACTTTGTCCATGTTGAGGTTCGTGTCAACAAGGGATATTCCGTATAGCTTGGTCGAATGGAAGTGGAAAATATGGATGCGGAAGTGGCGGACTACGGTAGCCGACGATGGAACGACCTTCTCGAGGACGGGTCGCCCTATTCCGCCCCGCCTCCTTCGCCCTTCCGCAAAACCAGCCACATAATACGCCTTCGGATTTGTAAACACAAATGTGCTATAGCTCATACGTGCTCGGATGCAAATAGGTCCGACCGAGCGGTCAACCGTAAACGAGATTCCCTATTCGGTGCCTCTCGTTCAAGCGCACCGACCGGCGGTCAGAGAACTCCTCTCTGTACACTACTTTCCCTTTCTGTCGGGGCGCCTCTTCGCGCGAACACTATTCAGGAATGATTCGGGGGAGAAAATCGACAGCCGTACATGCGCGTATACAAGGCATATATCGGGCACGACCAATCGAAAAAAGCTTCGAAATGTAAACGAGGCACTTCCCTTTGAATGGGAACTCGCCAATCGATACTCGTGGTTCCAGACTACTTGACCAACATTGCACAACTTCGTACGAGTGAGTGAGCTCCTGTTTGCTGCATCGAGGAACAAACTGCTAATTGGAGCCCCGAACGATATTTAAACTGTGACTACTAAAAACAACACGAAAACCACTATAAAAAAATGCCTAACTTTCCCTAACGAATCAGTCGTCTATAAGACGGTTGGAAATTATCCGAATGATGAATCAACAATCGAAGAAGAAACTGCTAATTGGAACCGCGATTTGGATGTTTACCAAAACTGTGTACCTTTAGAAAAGCAATAAAATTATGGAATGATCGGATGCTTTTTAAAGTTTGAAAATTGGGAGAATGTTGACTCGGTGGAAAAAGTTCATTTTTCGACGAAAAAAACGACCTTAATCGTTTGTTGTTAACATATAAATGAACGTTATCTTCCGACCATTCAATCGTTTTATTGCGTCCCTAAATAGACAATGTCGGTTTTTTTTCAGTTTACTGTGATGGCTGAAATGGGCTCATTGTTTATCTGTTAACAATAAGCCCGTTGTTAATTGATATATTTCAATTAAAAAAAGAATAAAACTTCATGACACCTCGTACTGGTGTCATAAAGTTTATTAAGGCACTAGCCTTATGCTAGTGCCTTAAAGATGCATCAGTGTCATATTTTATTCGTGCTATACAAACGTAATGATTTTACTCGAACGAATTTTTTCCATGGGACCGCAAAGAGGGATAACCGGAAAGTTCCGGATGTGAAAGAAAGGTCGTTCACGAATCGACGGAGCACGTCCCTTTGATGTGCGAAGGTCGATATTCCCACTTCACCAATTTCGCCCTCGGAAAATTGACAAAATATAATAATAATAAAAGGGGATACTGCGTGGGAGGCAGCATATGGAATATTGAAGGCAGAAAAATCGTCGAGCAACACTCGGCCACGAGTCAAAGCTAACATTTGCAATTTGGATAGTGAAAATCCCTGTAGTGGCTGCGGGCAATTGAATTTTTCGTACACTCTCGATACCGTTACCTCTCGGCGCTCGAGCAAAAGAGCGAGAGGTCGAACCGCGCTTCGAACCCGAGCCACGGTTTGCACGTACTACCTGTGTAACGGGTTCTCTGTCCGTTCCGCTTCCACACTCGAGGGAAGAAAAAAAAAAAAGAAAAAAAAAACTTTAAAAAAAAGCCAATAAAGGTGCATGTGGTACAGAGCTCGATGTGTCCGCGCCAGCCTCTCGAGCGTGGCCAACGAAAATAATTCAGCTTCACAAATTTTATCGACGACTCGTCCAGCCGATAATTTCTCCATTGAAGCTTATCTTGCTGCAGGTACGCTCAAATTTGGGTCGCGCAATTTGACGTCAAATGTGGAAAAAAAAATGTTCGTTCCGAACAGCCGATAACGTAGTTTCTCCAAAGTTCAAGCTCCGTTGAGCGAACAATCGGAGATTACGTCGCGCACGTATAGCTAGAATAGTCCGGCTATCACTTACCGGAAGTGTATCCTGCGGAGAACCCGTACGCCATTCACGGCAACTGTACCGCCTTATCTGGCCGTCCTGCACCTTTCTCTCTCTGCCCGAAGAATCTTCCTTGATCCTCTCTAACGGTCGTCGTGGAAACTGGAAGATCCAGCCAACGTCCCGAGCGTCGAGTTTCTCCGACGTACCTGGGATCATTTCATGTGCACCTACATACACACACAGACGAAACTACAACTGCAACGGGCACGTTCGACGTAACGAGCGGAAACTAAACTACAACTGTTACGTATAATCTTTTGAAAAAGAAAAAAAATCTTATCCGTCGTTTGCTAGAAGAGAGAACGTAGAACGTGAGATGAAGGGAGGAGATGAAAAAGAACAACTCGCATGCTGAGCTGTTGTACTTCGCACTGCAAAGGTCGATGCTATTCGATTGAGGAAAAAAAAAATTGTGAAAGCTAAAATTGGGAGTTTTGAGAATGGACGTCGATACTTTGTTCCTGAGGAAGAATCGAGGCGTTTTTTTTAGATTTACCACCTCGGTGGTATTTTCATTTTATTTTTCCTTTTTTTGTGGTTTTGTTTTGGATTTTTGGAATCGGAGAAGAAAAGGTAGTTACAGCTTAATCTTCTTCCTCTTCCGCGGCAGCTCCACTCGTGCCCTTGCGCATGTTCTTCCTCTTGACGCGACCAGCGCGGCCGCTGCCGAACGGCGATCTCGTCGAGAAGTCGATGTGCTTCTGCGAATCCAGACGGACGATGAACGACGGAATGTTCACGACCTGCTTGCGGACGCTGTAAAAAAAGAGAATGGTAAAAACTGCGTTCGTTATGTCGGGTAAACTTTTGTGTTGTTTGGCGAGCAGTTTTTTTTCATTTCGTTTGAAAATTATTTTGCGCGCTATTTGGTAAAATGGAGATCTTCGTACCGATATGATTTTTTTTAGATCGAGGTTTCGATCGACAAGGAGACGTTGAACGTCGAGCTGTGATTGGCTCGACGATCAAGTGGTCTTTATACGAGAAATTCGGCCCCGAGCCGGAGACTCGTCGACGGGATGAATCGCACTTTTTGTTTGTTTTCGTGGCGTGAAACGACGGTCGAAACCGAAGCGTTACAGTGGCCATTACAAGAGTCATCGAGACATTAACAGAGATTCATTTCCCGTTGCGATGTCAGCGCTCTTCCTCGTATCTGAAGAAGCAAATATTCATATCGTGAAAAATACGATTTCCTACCAAATATTCCGACGCATCGAGAATTTTCCTCGTCATTTTACAATTTTTTTTTTTTTTGTTTATACGATTTTTTACGTATTCGATGAACAAATGTTTCCTGGCCATGAAATAAAAGGGGGATAATTTACCTCCTTCATTGATTAATCCAGGAATTTAATATTGCCTCAAAGATTAGAAATCATTCGTAAAGTATCGAACGTTTCTTGCCCAATTTTTAAGGCGCAACATATTTGTGTATTTTCTAAGTAATCGCCGTCGATCGCAGCAATGGGACTAACCGAATGTGTCTCTGGCGAATGAGAACACGCGCGTGATGGATCGACTTGGCTAATCCAAGCTTGAAGACCTGAGTCTGCAGACGCCTCTCCAGGAAATCCTCGATCTTGAGGCCGAGCACGTAATCGAGCTTCATGCGTCCCTCGTCCAGAACTCCGATCCTCACCAAACGACGCAGCAATGCGTTTCCTGTAAAAAAAATGTTACAATTCTTTTCTTTTATCTGACCAAGAGCCTCAACAAAGTTGAGATTTTTTTAAAGCATTTTCAGATCAATTTTTCCGTTCAATGTAAATTCAAACAAGAGGTGTCAGAACATATTTAATGAATCATCACTTTGCATAATTTTAAGTAAAATAAAAATGAATAAATAAAAATTTAATACAAATTTTTTAAAAATTATGTTGTGCGCACCTTCGAAAAGACGCTTAGGGTCTTTCTCTTCAAGGGTGAGCAGCTCTCGGGCAGCCTTACGGATCTTGGCGAGCGTGTACTTGACTCTCCAGACCTCACGCTTGTTACGGAGACCGTACTCTCCGATGATTTTCAACTCCTGGTCGAGACGAGCCTTCTCGTAAGGTCTCCTCGGCGTTACATAGGTCTTGGAGAAGACCGACGGGATTCTACCGTTAACCATCTTGGTAGATCGTTACCTGCAACATTCAAATAAGGATGATGAATAAGTAATCCAACAAAAGAATTTTTTGCTACACACTGTCCTTGTCCATGAATTTAAAACTACAAGACGAATTAACGGAAGTTTGGACAATGTGAAATATATTTTGCATTTCTATAAACCTCGATTTTTTTTTTTACAATACCGTGTATGAGACCTGATAAAAGTTCGACTGTGAGTTCCCTACATACGGCATAGTTAGAAAAGCCGTTATTATTAAGTTACAAAAAACGCAAAATGGCTGAAAGCCGGACCGCATGGTTCAAGCTTACCGAACTTTCTTGGAGCGATTTTACTCGCGTATAATTCGGAAAAGAATTGCTTTACTTCGAGCACAGATCATCGCGCTAATGTTTGGAGACAAACTGAACATCGAGAAAACTGACAATACGACAGAGAAAAACGAACAATGCCTCAAACGAAAAATATTAACGGGTTGTTAGATAAGCAGTTATTGTCTTTACAAAAGAAACAAAATGGCTGAAAGCCTGACCGCATGGTCCACTCTGACCGAGCTTTCTTCGAGCGATTTTAGTCGCATGTAATTCGGAAAGAATCGCTTTACCGTCAGCACCGATTATCGCGTTGACATTTTTTTACACAAATTGAACAGCGAGGAAGTATACGATACGACGTACACGAACCGAAAAAGTATCTCGAACAAAGATCCTCAACACGTGGCGGAAGCCGAGCACGTTTGGTCAAGCGCATGAAAAACCTTCGAAATCGCGCGCAAATCCATTGATATCCACTCCCGATTATCCCGCGAAAAATAGGGCATGCTCCGAATGATTTGAGACAATTCGAATAGCTTCAAAGTTTCGTAAGAAATATTGTAAATGCAACTTACGTCTTACTCGGAAGATAGTAACGACCGTTCTCTCCTACAGTTGCGAGGAAAATGGCCGAGAATGAACGAGCTGGCGGGTACGGAAGTAGTTATGTCCGCTGCCGCGCCAACTATCGTTCTAAAACTGAAGCTCCACGCATGCGCGTCGCATCCGGTAAACTGCGCGCGGCGCAAGCGCACCTTGCGAATTCCCACACGAAGCTGCGGACAGAAGTAACGATTGACAGCTGAACGTCTGTTGGTCAGTCGGTTATTGACAATGTCACCGATACTATCGTCGATTGTTTGCCGTTCAATTAAAAACAGTCATTGCGCAATGATACAGCGTCGATAAGACGATAGAAACATGCGACTCCACAGTCCGGACGACGAGCAAACAATATCGGAAAAATACTTATCTCGATGCAACGCTCATCGTGCGTTCCATCAAGAGACAATAATAATAACAACATAGAGCCGACAATGAAAATTGTCGATCGATAGTATCAGTTAATAATTTACGGCGATGCTCGTTTCACCTATTTCGATCAGTGGATTATTACCATTCTTTCACGTCGAACGCAATTCATGTCGACCTTATCAGCAGAACCATTTGTTACATAACTTCCGTTAGTTGGGACTACGATTATGGTGACAAACCATTTTTCTTCGTAACCCGGATCTCGAGTCCTCAATGAAATATAATTTTTTTGAAGATTTTCCTCATTTTTTAATCAAATAATGAGTTAGTGTATTATTGAAATACACAGCTAGATATTCGCTTGCGAAGTAAAATAAAGTATAACTAGTCGCTGTTAATGTAGCTCATTGCAAATATCTATATATACTTGTCGCTATTTTGTCAACATGGTAATCTGTGTAAGCCTCAAAATCTAATAAATCATTGAATTCATTATATTCAAGAAGTTTTGTTTTTTTATCATTCAGGAAACGAGTATCGACCTGTGAAAGTTCCTGAATGGGCCGGATGATAAAGGAAGTTGCGTTAAGAGGGTGGCGGAGGCATCGGACCTGAGCTATCAGAGACAGCGATGAATAAAATCACGCTTTGTTAAAGTCACGTTTTAATCACGTTTCGTCTCGATATTCCCCCACCCAAGAACCTTACTCAAATATGTTCTGACATGCAGGGTCGTTTGGTTGACCCCGACGGCGAAGAAACTCAGATAAGCGAGGATGTAAGTAATCTGCACGCTTAAACAGTCCTCACTTCTCTATCGGCTTCGGTGACAAGTCTTCTCTTGTGCTCTCTGCCTATTTTCAATTTTTTTTACACAAAACACCTGGGACTGTTCGTTCTTATATCTGCTTGCATTTTCGCTGTCATGGATACATTTACAGCTGTAAGTATCGCATAGATGATAAATTTTATCAATAATCTTCCGAATCTATGAATTACTTTTGAATTTTGATTGCACAGTGGAAGTAAATTTTTCGTCAATATTTTCCACAATCTACTCATTACTTTTGAATCTTGAAAGAACTGTCGGAGTACATTTTTTTGTATCTTTCTTATTTTATTGTAAATTCGTATTTTGGTAATGGTTTTTGAAATATTGTACTCTTGGATTGTTCATTGATTACCTGCAAACAATTTTCTTTTACATTCATACAAAAAATGATGCTCGCTTATGAAAAGATATTCTGCATTCAAGCAATTTTAGTTTTTATTCAAACTATTGATTTTTTGATGCAATTGCTGTACAGACTATATAGTTTTTTGTCCATGAGTGACTTTCATAGTTATCGATAAATACTTTACAATCTCTAAAGGACACTTGAAGTAAATTTATTAGTCAACTTCCTTACTTTATTTTAAATTCAGGCAGTCAATAGTTGTTTTCAAAAATAATATAAAAAATTATGCTTGCTTACGACATGATATTCTGCACTGAGGCAATTTAACTTTTACTTCAAATTGTTTGTTCAAACTATTTGATGCAATAACTGTACAGACTATACATCATTATTTATTTTTTCATGCGTGAGCTTCGCAGAGTTAAGAAGTCATCGATAAATCGCTCGAAAATTCGCGGGGGATGAGAAATTGTTTATCCGCGATTCAATGTCAACATCGTTGATATGACGGACCATAAATTTTCCAGCTCATCGTTTCCTAGACTATATCTCGACGCTGTTACGTATTTTCATCTATTTGTCAATCCCAATAACAATAGAGAACGTCTTTAACGCTCATCACGCGCGTCATAAATTCAAGCTATCAATATATTGCTCAATACTCGGCAGGGGGTTGTTGCAAAACTTATTTGTCCCCTGTTCAATATTAAACATCATATCTCTCGTTCTGAGACTATTTTTAATTTTTTTATTTCTAAAGATACGAGTCTTGTTCCCTCTATCATTCGCCTCCCAGGGGTCCGGACGTTTATAGTCTCGAGATTATATTTAAAAGAGTATCTCTTCTAAGAAAAATAATACGATCCCTTGACCTGAAAAACAGTTTTTTTCCCTATACGATAACGGCCTGTTTTTTTTTTCGTTTTTTTCAAGCCTCTAACATAATTTCCCGAGACATCGCGTGACTTGGAAGACATAATAGAGCCCCGTTACGATAACCCTCCGGAATATTTTCTCAAGTCCATTAACAACTGCGATGACCTCTCCGTTAGCATGAGATATTACTCGAACTCACGTGAGTGAACTCGTGCGATGTATTGCAAATCGAAGCATGACTCCGTAATGGGCCTCGATAAGAGCCCAGTGGAAAAGTCTCGTTGCTCAATTGATAACACCATGAACTCCTTACATTTATTCCCAATCAATCAGCGTTAGTGTTAAACGTTATTGTTTTTTACTTGCAGTATCCCGTCTTAAAATCATTCCTCGCCGGATCGTTCTCCGGTACGTTCTCAACGATTCTGTTTCAACCCCTGGATCTCGTAAAGACGCGCCTCCAGAGCACCGTGAACGCCCAGATCAGGTAAACATTAATAAAACTTCGATGACAATGCAACGATTTTTTTATCGATCGAGAAACAGATACACTGTAAATTTTTTTTTTAGATATTAATGTACGGTATTGGAAGCTTTTTTACGTAAAGTGTTTCTGCGATTTTAAACATATGTTCGTTGTAAATTTACAGTAAAATTTTTATTTTTAATGAAACTTTTTGTAAACTTCAAGCAAAAGATTTGTGATTTTTAATATCTGGTATTTTTGTGTACAAAAAAAATACATTAATGTTCAATTAATGTATGTAATGTAAGCTAATTTTTCGTTCCCAGAAATTAAATGAACAAGTTATATTTACAGTGTACTTTATCGATTTTCATTTACCTTTCAGTACCCATAGAAATGGAATGCTGAGAACCCTCTTTCACATCGTGCAGAAGGACAATATCTTCGGACTATGGAGGGGCATGACACCGGTAAATAAACTCGGAATGCAATATCGAAAGTTGATCGGACTCGTACGATCGAGAGAATAAACAATTGATCTTATCTCACAGTCGATAACTCGCGTCATACCGGGAGTCGGACTATACTTTTCGACGCTCCACTGGCTGAAGCACTCCTTTTGTCTCGAGGAACCTCTGTCGCCCCTTCAGGCTGTTACTCTCGGTATAGCAGCTCGGACCATGGCCGGAGGACTTCTCATACCGATTACCGTCGTCAAGACGCGATTCGAGGTATAAAGAAAAAAAATCTAAAAAAAAAACAAAAAAAAGGAAACAAAATGTACAAATTATTATCGTCAAATTAATTCACGAGTGTTGCAGGCGCGATTTAATTTTCAATGCTGCTCCGATAATCCGGACCCCTCGGAGCTCGGAAAATAATTCCACGATTCTATTTATAGAGCGGCGTGTACAAGTACAACAATATGAGCGAAGCACTGCGGCTGATATACAAATATGAGGGAGTCAGGGGACTTTCCAGTGGATTGGGACCGACCCTGTTGAGAGACGCCCCGTATAGCGGTCTTTATCTCATGTTCTACACACAGCTCAAGGACGTCACATCTCCTAGTGAGTTCTAATTTTTTTTTAATTAAAAAATCTCTAGTCTCGCGCGTCCACCGCAAATAGTCTCGTAACAAATTCGACGTTGAACTCCGCAGACCACGACTCTCCGAACAAAACAGTTCCAATTCACTTCGTCTGTGGGATAACAGCCGGAGTGCTCGCCTCGGCAATAACGCATCCCGCCGATGTCGTCAAGACGAAGATGCAACTTTATCCGAGCGAATTTAAGAGCGCTTACAACGCATTTATCTTTGTGTACAACAAGTACGGACCTTTGGGATATTTCAAAGGAATCGTACCGCGCATGCTTAGAAGGACACTCATGACCACTATGGCCTGGACCGTTTACGAACAGGTAATTTTATTATCCGCGGACTTTCTCGGCTCATCGATTTTTCTTATGAAAATAAAGGATTTTTATTTTATTTCTTCAATTTATTTTTACTAAATGCGGTTTTTCTTTTGCTTCTGTTGCAGATAACTAGAAACATTGGTCTCAAATAGCGCATTGCGCAGAGAGTTTCAACGGCAATGTCTCTCAGTATTAAGAATCCAAGGCTGCATGTAAACTACGCACGATTACGCAATGTATTATTAATGTTAATTATAATGTATGTATATATTTATTTTTTCAATATATCATAGATATACTTCATATGTAAGGTTTTTCATTTTATTATTTTTTATTCATATTTCTATTGACCCGAATGAAACGAAGCTTCGCCACGTCACTGTGCATTTTCGACTCCTTTTTATTCATTAGAAATAACAATTCAATTACGTGTAATGTTACAATTCGACCAATGGACAATTTACCACGTCAAATCGTTCGTTACGCTTAGACAGTCTAAAGTAACAATTGCATTCGATGTGGATAGAAAAGAACCCAGACTCACGGTAAGAAGTAAACATTAAACCTTGAGAAACTTTGATGGCTGATTTTTTTATCGATACGCTCTTCGAGCAACGACCACAACCGGTGGACAATAGAATTTAATTCGGCAATTTTTTTGGATTTGAAGAATCAATATGAATCGATAAAAATAATAATTTTTCTCCCCCTTTGTTCCACTAGTTCGAGATAGTAGAAAATTCACGCTCGAATTCGTCATCTGTATTATTAATTGTTTCTTTTTCATTCAAAGATTATGCAAAATCTTTACCTTAACAATACATTAAGCAGGGTGCTCGTGTGCTCTACCGCGCTAGTTACGGTCCTCGGCTTCTTCTCACTCTGAAAATAGACAATCAACATTTCAAAGTTGGAATATGCCGATATTGCGAGTTACTTTTTGTGGCACTCCTATGGGTTTTTTGTTTTTTAGAAAGATCGTCGATACTGCGATCAACGATCATGTCGCTCGTAATGCTTAACAATTAAAATAACATTTGCGTCCGAATGGAAACGCATCGTCTGAAAAAACATCTTTATCGATTATCTCTGAGGACACTGAGATGATTTTATGCTCTCGGTTGAGGATCGCGAAAATTTTGTGATAATGAAAGAGTGAGAGATAAAGAGATGGAGAAATAGAAAGAAGAATATGAAACGCGTCACTGTCGATTTTTTTCGATTCAGAACGTTTCATCGGACATCTCGAATGGTGAAACATGAAAGCCAGGATAGAAGATAGATAAGATACATTTTAAGAGAAAACAATAATAATAATAATAATAATAACAATAAAAATATATGCTTCGTCGTGGGCTCGGCTATTGGACGCGTTTTGTGCTGAGAGCCTCGCAAAAACCGCTATTAATAAGACACATGTTTGGTATTATCATTCCGATATAAATACCTCAGAAATGCGTGGCGGAAGCTAGGATTGTATAGTCACAGTCACACAGGGCACTGTCGTGGCAGGTCTACGGTAGTAGGCACTGTGATTTCCTCCCACTACACCACTAATGCGTTTTTTTTCTTTACGAAAAAAAAATATATAAAAAACAAACAAAATCTATGCACACAGTCGTTGATACTGTTTTTTGTTTTGTTCCTGTTTCGTTTTGTTTTTTAACACAGATTTGATATCGACGTGTTTGTAAACCTGTTACGGAGTTTCACATTACATATTCTGAATCAAAGCAAGTATAGGTATACCTTCTCCCATCTTGCTCTGTGCGTAAAACTAAGCTATTACATCTATTGTCCTTAAAGTGATTAACGCATCGAAAGAAGATAAAATATTTTTCATAACTTTCATGAATAACTTTGAGTTTACAGATCGAAGACAGTCCTGATAAAATAAAAAGATGGATGTAAAATTTTCAATATGAGTCTCATGCGTGAACCACCTCAAAGACGCATTTGGTTTTATTTATTTTTTGTTGTCGATTTATAAGTCGTAATCATTGTTTATCGCGAATATACGTCATAGAGCACTTTAAAAAAAATATAAACGGGTAATTTATCGTGACGAAACGAGTTATTGCGAATGATTGGCGATAACGGAGATGATGACGAGAATGAACGTCGAAGACCGACCTCAATGCTTGGAGCGCATAAGAGTTTTTTTTTTTTTTTTGTCAGCGATAAAATCACAGGCATTTTATCAGGTTTATCACATATTAATGGTATTTTCATGTTCTAACTTAACTCACCTGGTTTGGATTTTTTTTTTACATTGTACCTGTACAGTAGAGATTGTGACGTTAAAAGTTTATCGTTTAGTGCATACCTGGCTCACTGCTCACTCACTAACCAATCAAGAGTAGTTTACTTGTGACTTCGACTTCTTGACCGGTGGCGGCGACGATTGTGACCGCTCGAGCTTCGATGGTCGCGGTTTCCTAACGGAAAAACGAAAGAGTTATAACAAATCTTGTATCAGTCGCAACCTTGATTCTTCCCTGCGTACAATTCAAACGAAAATATAATCTTTACCTTTGTCTCGATTGTGACGTCGGTGATTCTCCTCTTCCCTGTGGCGTTCGTGCCGTTCGCGAGATTTACTTCTACTCCGGTGGCCGAAATTTCTACTCGATAAAAAAACAATTCAACATCAATAATGGGAGAAAAAAATTGCTGAAATCTCCATGATCGAAATTTTTTTTTTTCAATAATCCACCTGTGTCCGATGCCATCGTGACGACCCTTGTCCTCGTCCGGACGTCTACGTCGCTTGTCTTTATCGCGATCCCGTTCTCTGTCCCTGTCGCCTTCCCGTCTCTTCCTCTCGAGTTCCTCGTTCGCCCGAGCTCGCTGCTTCCTGTCCTCGTCCCTCTTCTGTTCCTTCTCGTCTCTCGCTCGTTCCCTCTTATTCTGAAATCATAAAACAAAACCTCGTTGAAGTATTTAAGTATATACGAAAAAAATTAAAATTTCTTCGTTGGAAACTCACCATAATTTCTTGTAAAGCACTCTTCAGCCTGGCATATCCTACATGCTGCTTGCCCATTAAATGGTCGTCTATGCGCTGCTGAGCGTCGCCGACTATAAGAAATGCGCCACATACGTCGCAAACCTCCATCTGCTTTTCTTGTGCGGCTGCCAGTTCAGCGGTCTGAATTTTGAGAAAGTTTGTTTTATTAACTGCCTGTAAGATTTTCCCTATGGGTAAATAAGAATTTTTTCTGGCAATTATACAAACCTGATTATAGTGACTGTTGTCGTTGGACTTTCTAAGGGTCTCTCGTTCCTCTTTGAGTTGATCGCACAGTCGCATGAGACCTTGTGCCTGCTCTACATTTCCCTGTATTCCGCTCTGTTCAGCCTCCTCCACAAGCTTGTTAATCTTTTCCGTTAACAGAGCAATCTGTTCCTCGTTTCTTTGAGTTTGTGCAGGCGTCAAGGTCGGCTAAGAGGGAGAAATAATATCAAGACTCAATATACAAGCATATATACAACACAAGAGTCATCTTGAAATTATTCATTTTCAGTATATCAGCCGGATTGTTTAATATTTAGTTTATATTATACCTTATGCACTAGATAGCATTTTACTTATTTGTATATTTTTGTTTCTTTGTTTATAACTGTAATATTTTATATTATGTGTAATATCATTTTTTTTTCTTTTCTTTCGCCGTTGCTATTATTTGAATAAGAAGGTTATTGCAACGCAGCAATCTATAATCATAATTCCTATGAAGTAAATGTAAGTGTGAATATTCGGTTGAAATTCTTTTTTTCAAGAATCGTTGCGATACTCACAGCTTCGGTTCGTCCTATCAGGGCCAGCCTCTGCTTTCCCTTGATAATTTTTCTCTCAACCTCGTTGAGCATGCTCTGACAGAACCGAATGAATTCATCCTCGTACTGTTGTTTCCTGTACGAGTAAGTAGCTTTTTCGAATAGGTCGCGAGCCTCGTCGTCGTGGACCCGCGAACATGCGCCGAGGTCCGCTCTCGTGTTGACGAAAAGATCGTGAGGGCAAAATTTTACGAGGTACAATTTGCAGAACTGAAAGTCAAAATCGAGAGACGCGCATGTTAGTAATCCGTCAGATACGAACCAGCGATGCGAACGTTGACAGGAGTGGCGGGAGATCGCGAGTCCGGAGATAAGGAAAGATTTTGGAGAGCATTTTTTGGCTATTTTTAAGACTTCGAAAGGGAAAGTACCTCGGGATCTTCCCAGTTGAGCTCCTTGGGCTTCTCGTTGGGAAGAACATTCCTGTTTCTTCCCATCAGCTCGTCCAGTAACGCGGCGGCGGCTGCAGCAGCCATATTTATCGTAAACGAAGCTTGTTGGGTTAGTTCGTCGCTGCACCAACAAACACTGTTTCTCGATGTCCCATTGACCGCGAGCGAGAGCTCTTTTAGCATGCACGACTCCTGCGAGTCTTCAAATAAACAAACGAACTACGCTCTCCGAGTCTGTAAACCAAAGGACTAAGACTAATAATAGAGCGCGGAAGATTTATAGTTTGTACAATTAATTATGGCGGTTAGCCGAAAAATAATGTTCAGTTTACTATACGCGGAATATACGCGGAAACACCCGTGAACACGCGGATTACGTAGTTGCGGGGGGGGAGCGGGCAGCGAAGATGTATCTAACGCGTCGATTGGAGGGGGGAGAGAATTGACAAGTGGCGCCTTAGATGGCGGGAAATTTTTTGATTCCCGGAAAAAAAAATATTGCGCTATGAAAAGATTAATTTTTTCCATAGACACTGAAACATTTTTTTTTGTTTTTGATGAGAAACAATCAATATTATCAATGTTTATGAGAGTGTGGCGTTAGAAATTTATCGAGAGTACGATTTAGCGACGAAAATTCAACAGTAATTCCCGATTCAATTGATTGCTCCCCAACTTTATAATGTGTGAGCTGCTTTTCGCCTTTTAAAGCTTTAAACGCGTGTTTGATAACCGTATGGCAATTATATTGGATCTAATGTTTTTCCGCCAGTTCCGATGCACCCCAAGTGTCGCAGGCTTCAACTTCTTCGGAACAACGATTTACCGATGCGTACGGAAATACGATCTTATCTGGGCTCCCAGCTGGCTGAGATATTCAATGATTACAGCGATGAAACAACGCGAAAGCTTCTGGGAATTGTTCCACCGTTGAAGGGACCGCAGGAAGAGCTTTGGATATCGCCGAGCGATCAGCTGATCGGCAAAGTCGCGCTCAAACCCCCATTGACGAATAAATGCATCAAAGCCTGCACTCACCAAGGAATTTTAGGTTAGGTTTCGTCATCGTTCTTCTCAGTTCTTCTGATAAAGAATGACCAATGAATTTGTCTATCGAACACCCTTCAAATGATATGTTATTGCGGTATCAGAAATCGGCAACGTTGCGATTCTGGAATACGAGGCGGAAACGGAAGAGAAGATTAGACAACAATTGAGGAATGAATTTATAGAAAATCGGAACATGTTCGAGGCGGAGAAACGACGAGCTGTTGAACTCGCTGTCGGCCAGCTTAGGAGCGAGCACGAGAAATACATCGAACTTCTCAACGCAGATTTCGGAAAGAGACTCAAAGTCGATGCACTTCCGCTTATATCCAAATTTACTCTCCCAAGTGGCCATTTTTTGGATGTTACAAAAAAGTTTGCACGTCTGAAAGTCGACTTTGGGACATGCGATAGCTTACGGATAACTTTTTGACGGTCACAAGTTAACCAACGGACCACTTTTTCGTAACATCTGATAAATTGCTGCTTCAGCTATTACACCCCTGACAGACAAGCGGTACAAAAGGAGCAGTTGGCGCAATAATTGCGACATGTGCCGCACATTTTGCAAATATCGCGCCAATATTGCTACTTTTCATGGCGCTTGTCTATCAGGGACGATAAGATCTGCTCGCTTGAATAGTGTAGAAAAAATAAATCTGTTTCGTCCCGCCAAGCAGGCGGCACTGGACGAAGCGGCGAAGAAATCTACCAAAGAAATTCAAAGAGCAGTGGTATGCGAACGAATGGAAGTAACGTTGGGAATGATGAAGAAATTGAGAGAAGAGATCGAGCGCGTGGTAGTTTCTATGAACGACGAGTTTGAGCAATCGATCAGAGCTCAGAGAGACAGCATGGTAGCCGATTTCAACGCTATTATGAGGTACCGAGAGACTATAAGAGAGAACAAAAACTCGTCAATTAAGATGTACGAGTAACAGATCAGGCGACTTTGCTGTTTCTTCACTGGGTTACGATGCTTTTTGCAGGCGAGAACGCGGAAGGGTAGACGACAGAATGAAATCGTTAGAGCAGAAAAATGCGGAACAAATGCATTCCCAACGTCGCGAACTCGAGTTACAGAATATGGCCGACGCTTCTTATATTCTTTGCAACGAGAGAATGCGATGCGGTTCGGAAAAACACGCGTTGCATCAGCGTTTCGAAGTACACGATTTTTACATAAGAATCGAATTTACGCCGATGCTAATTCCGATTATATTTCGTACGACAGAAACAAATCGAAGCTTTGCAGAAGCTCTTCGTCGAGTCGACAAAGGTTGGGTCGTTGACCGAGGACGAAATAGCGGAAGATGATTTCTTCCAAGTTGTGGAAATAATAGATAAAGATGGGAAGAAATGGAGACCGATTCAACTGAGGCCAGAAGTAAAAGAACAAAAAAATAACAATCTTTGTGTCGGGAACAGCAGAACCCACATAGGACGAAAATATTACTGAAACGTTTCTGAAATCATTTTTAAACATTTTAGCGAAAAGTCAAAGATTGCATCACCAGACCAATTCGAAATGAAAAATATTTCAAACATGTTGTCAGTATGTTTCAGAAGTGTTGAAAGATAAATTATGTTTTTGAAACATTTGAGAAACGTTTCATTGGAATATTTTGAGAGAATGTTTCAAAATATTATATTCATATATTTCAGAAATATTTCACAAGATTTGAAAGATTGAAAATATATCTAAAATGATTTCAAAATATTGCTCGCTATACCGGAACTGATTGAACAAACGAATTGCAGATCCCTCAGCTAGAGTGCACGGAGGAGCAGCTCGAAGTTCCCATCGTTTCGTCGGAGATAAATTACTTTCCTCCTGACGAGTACACTGACCGAGTGTCCGAGCCTTCCGCGAAGAGTCTGAACAGTTACGACAGTTTACCATTCTGCTACTATGAGAACAAACTGTACGTTCGGTCGGACTACCGAGAGGAAGAAACATGCGCGGTGATTCCCGAAGAAAAGAAGACTATGGAAGAATTGTCCGAAGGCGCTCGCTTCGTAATGGAACTCAAACGTTCTCCGCATCGCAATTGCCGAAACAACGGGACATCGAGTAAAGACGAGAACAACGAGAAACCTCGCTCAATGTAGTTATAAATTTTTATTTTTTTTCGTCAATTATATTGCCATCGACGATAATAAATAAAACGTACGTACACTTATTCGTAAGAATAATAAAGTAGTGTATAGTTCGGATGTAAAATAGATAATATAATCGAATCGATTGGTCGAGCGAGCAAGAGAGAAAAAAAATATTGGCAAAGATTCGTTTTTTTTCATTGAATTTCTCATTCTTCCGATAGAAAATGTGATACTTACTGAGGCAATCTCGTTTCGTAAAACATTGACGTATCGTTACTATCACGTATCGATCATTCATCACCGACCATTGTATTTACAATTTATTTCACCGCTTCCATGCATCTCCGAAGCCTTTGCGCTTTCTTAATACCGAGAACCCCGCAGTTCCGAGATCGGAGTAACGGAACTATGAGCGCTCATTAAATATGTGTTTTTTTAGCACATTTTTATTCGTACTCCTCTTCGTCAGGTCGTACTTGAGGGAACCTTCTGAGAATGTGGGCCTGTTGCTGCTGCTGCTGCAGCTGGGGTCGTCGCTGCTGCAGCGGTATGTTGACCTCTTCCGGACTGCGGAATACCTGGTTCACCGGCAGACGGTACTGGGGGAGTCCCTGAGGCTGGTGAGGACGTGCCGCGCTCGGCAAACTATTTATCGTGGTCGACTGCTGGCCAAGGAATACCTGCTGATTATCACGAAATCAATTCATTAAAGCATTTCGTTAAAAAAAAAAAAAAAAATTCGAATCGTTTTCGATAATACCGAGATGCGTTTTTTTTATACCTGAGGAAGAGGACGACGCTGAGAGGCTTGCTGCTGCTGACTTCCGTGATAATCACCACCGTCGCGCTCGTCGGTGTAAATGTCCGATGGGAAATATCTCTCGCTGTATCGCAGGGTGACGTTGGGCTTGTTTTCAGCCTCGGCCTGGTTCAAGGGCTTGTACAGGTACTCGTTGACGAAGTGATACTGGGAACTCTTCTTGCAGCTTATGTCGCCGCTCGGTGGCATGCAGATCAGATGAACCTGAAAAATATTATTCAGTTATTTATCGGAAAAAAATAAAAATAAAAAACTGAAGAAAAGACTAAAATAAAAAAATTGAAAAAACAAAAATAAAGAATTGAAAAGAGTAAATCGATGGTTTACGAGTAATACGACTTACCTGGTGGAAGGTGAATCCTTCGGGGCAGATCCACGAGTGCTTGGCATTGTCCTGGCAGTAGTGGAAAACTTCGCAGTTGAGATCCTCGTCGGCGTAGTATCCGGTCTGCTTGTTCACGCAGTCGAATTTGCTCTGCGGCAGAAGAAGGGTCAGACGATCGGGCTCGTCCTTTTCCTCCTCGATCAACTCTTCAGCTTCCTGAAAATCGAACACGATTCAATTATCATTCCAACCACATTCGTGTATTTCTATGAGAAAAAAAAATAATATAATAAAATGGAATTAACAACGTACCGGAGAGTTTTCGGGATAACGAGCGCCTGGTCCACCGCGAAGAGGCGGACCACCTCGTTGACCGGCTCCTACTCTCACGGCGGGCTGATTCTGGAAGCCGTCAGTTTTGCTACGATATAGCTGCAATAAAAAATATATTTAAAAATAAAAAATCGGTTGTTAAAATAAATTAAACATAGGTTTTTAAAATCCGAGAAAAATAAGTTCTTAAAACCTGAGAAAAATAGGTTTTTAAAATCTGGGAAAAATGATCGATCAGGACTGACCTGCTGCGGACTGTTCACAGTTCTGTAGATAGGAGTCGGCGCAGGAGTTGGAGTGACCGCGTTGTCCTCGTAGCTGTTATCCCGGTACGCGTGGGAGGCTGCACCGAGTCCTGGAGTGTAGAGGGGGCTGAGACTCGTCGGTTTTCCGGGATAAGCTGATCTCGATTCCAGAGAGTCGTAGGGGCCCTGAGCGGCCACCGCAGCCACCCACAGCACTAAACCCAGTCTATACATTTCTGCAAAGACAAAAAGACAATTATAAAAATAATCGACAAGAACAAGATAGCGATAATCAAAATAAAAAAAAATGTAATCTTCCAGCAATCCATGGCACAAGCTCACGAATGTCCGGTGAAGAAAAGAAGGTGCATTTAGCGAACCGTTAAATGGAGATTAAACGCAGGCAAATTATTTTCTTGCAATCTCCGAGGTCACGTAACACTTTCCCCTATGGTCGAAATATATCTTTCTGCGCGGCCTCGACTCTGCAACTGGTGCGAAACAACAGTTGCCGTTATTACGTATATGCCGCATGCACAGGGCACATTGCCGAGCAATTGGCCTCTCACTGAGAAAATGTAAAAGGCGCCGGAGAACGAAAAAAAAAAAAAAATGTAAAGCGAACGACTGGCGTAGACAGGAATTCGAGTATAACATGTTAATCGTAAGCCATTCAAGTGCGAGGCTGCGACGATAATTTTTCACGATACAGGACGAGACGTTTATAGTGTCGCTTCTGTCGAAGTTCCCCGAGAGTCATTCATGCAAAACATTTTCTCGTTGAACGACCGAGCATTACCGGTAATATAAAGCGAAACTGGATATAAAAAAAAGTAAGAAAAAAATAAATAAAAATGAAGGATAGTGAAAAGCCAGCAGTGAGACCATATCTCACTTTCCCGACTCGCCGCCGATTACATACATTTCTAAACAGCCGCGCAAGAGCGTGTACTCTCGAGAAATATTGTTTTGCCTATTTTTTTTCTCCATCGTTTCGTTAAACCTCTTTCTCTTCCAATCTGACGGCAACTAAGGCGCGTTTGTGTAGATGTATAGATATTTTTCATAGGCCTACGTGTATACATGTGTACGCGGAGAAATCATGACTTTCGCCCGTGGACGCTATATTACTTTTACCTATACACCGTTACCAGATTCATGGATATTCATCCGTGAAAAATGTAAATGTATGTTTACAGTGTTCCGGCGAACGAACCGAATCGATTAATTACATCGTCTACGAGCGCGAACGGACTCTCTCGTTTATCATAGTGGTGTGCACAGTATAGTGGAAAGAAACTAATTTCGTAAATTATATAGGACAGCTGAGAATAAAAAAGACACAACTTCATTATTAAAATATTCGGTTCACGTCTTTTTGATTATTAGCCGTCGATGTATTTAGTGAAAAAAAATTTAGATTTTTTTCCGGGGATTCCCCCGAGGCTTTATAGTGCACACTATAAATCGGGGGATTCCCCGACTCGCGAGGCTCGCGACAACTATCGTATTTGGCGTATAATAATTATCGGTACTCGCAATCCAAACATTTATCACCATTTATTACATTTTTTTTGTTGTCGTTATTTATGGAGCGGAGAATTTATTACCGGCTCTTCGGAAACTTTACAACCCTCTTGGCTGTTAGGCAATTATTTTAATAACTCCCCTATAGCGCTCGGGTTCCATTCTGTAATTATACAATAAGTCGCAGCGAGACTCGGGCACTTGTCGTTTCTCCAGGGTAATTTTTTTACAGCAGCATCTTTTACGATGCCACGAGAGGATGGAAGAGGCGCGATTTCCCCGCACAAGTTTGCTGTGTCACTGGGTCGCTCACGCTTTTCTCGCACACCACCTGCTTCGCCTCTTCCTCCGCATCCTCGCCATCGAGAAGATATCGTCTTTTCAGTGTCGTAGTTTTAACGAGCTTGCGCACGGATTTTCTCCGACGAGTCTTTCACAGTTACAATATAGAAGTCGAGAGGGAGAGACCGAGAGATGAAAAAATGAAATGCGAGAGTGGCCATCGAAATGCCCCGAGAAGACGAGCTCGACGGAGCCGAGTCATCGGCGACCTAGAGAACGCGTCCAGAGAACGAGGCCAACGACTCTTCGAGCGAATCTTTCAACGTTTCAATGCGATGATGAAACGTTGAGCGAAAACATTGCCGATCTACACGACCGAACACTCATTTTTCACATCGCTAGTTTTTCTTTCTTTTCAGTCCGAAATCGTCATTTTTTGTCTCGTAAAATTATTTCAAAGATAATTTGAAGAGTACTCGATGGAGAATTTGGACAGAAATGTTTTTATTTTCATATTTTTTCTCGATAATTATCAAACTACTTCTTGTTTATTTTTTTCAGCTAGAAAGTTATTTCTCGTTGATAGATTCGATCAGGAAAATATGGTGTTCATTTGAAAAGTATTCGATGGAGAATACGGACTGGCATGTTTTTATTTTTATTTTACTTTTTTCTCGATAATTATAAATCTTCTTTTCTTGTTTTTTCAGAATTTGAAATGCTATTTTACTGTCTCGGAAATCTATTTCTCGTTGATAGATTCGATCAGAAAAATATGGTGATCATTTGAAGACTACTCGATGGGGAATTCGGACAGATATGTTTTTATTTGTATTTTTTTTTTTTCGATAGTCATCAAGGATATCGTTAAAGACGTTGCGTTAAGATCGTCGATGACGCAACAATAGGCTATTTAATGCTACACGGCGATTTTATTTACTTATTAGCCGTTCTTCAGCATCGAGTCAATTACCTCGCTGCAAGAGGCTCGTCTACCGTCAGATATGCATGGAGGTCGTTGACCTCCGGCAGCGAGAGTCGTCAAGGGGTCACTCGGACGAAACTCCCCAGCTGATTCACGCGAATGAAATGCGCAGCAGGTATATATCTCCGTCTCGGGTGTCTCGATAGGTGAATCTCGCCAGGGGAAAAATTATGACCCCGCGGCATGAGGCTTCGACTATTATACGCGGAGTCGTGGGCTTCCTCACCTGCAGACACAAACACGCGCTCCACACGTTCGATGGATTTCGTCTCGTGCGCCGCTTCACTGTCTGACGTAACACGCAGCTCCTCTACTTGACGTTATATATTTTTCTTTTCTTATTATAATCACTGTTTTTATTACAAACGATAAATCCACGAAGAGGCCGGCCGTTCCGCGTACTCTGACCTTTCGCGGTACAATGTGAAATTGTAAAATAAAATTATAAAATTATAAAATTATAAAATTATAAAATTATAAAATTATAAAATTATAAAATTATAAAATTATAAAATTATAAAATTATAAAATTATA
>JAPYZD010000985.1:0-25312 GCA_030522725.1 Ichneumoninae sp. B BG-2022a | reverse complement strand
ATTCTTTATTGTTAGTTATTGCTATTATTGTTTATTGACAATATTGGTTAGTATTACAGCATTAATTATTTCATCCTTTTTTGAAGTTACATTTTTATTGCCCATTTTTTTTATCGTTAATTATTTTTGTTTTTTTTTTTAGTCGTTTCCATTTTTATCTTTATTAACAATTTTTTCGCTTTTTTTATTTACGCACAGCTAGTAGTAGATGTTATGAAGTTTGGTTTTTTTATTTTAAAATATCATTTATCCATGGACTTATTGTATTAACCACGGACAACGCATCTCAAAATCCATTCGTCCGATTGAGTTGAAGTTTGGACACATCCTTGATTATAACATTTTCTAACCAATGACCGGATGATTAAAAAAAGGTTCATTTATTTGTTAATAACAAACGTCTATGGTCGTTTTCTTTTCGTCGAAAATCGAGCTTTTATTCACCGAGTCACTATTTTCTCAATAAAAAAAAATGTTAATGTCCGGTCTATTTTTTATGCTAGCGTCTTAAGTGGGACTTTGACAAGGGCCGATGCGAAACTTAAAATTTTTATCGGGGATCTTCCAAAAGTGTATTGAGGCCGGGAAACTTGATGGCATTCTTAGGATATCCAATTTAGAAGTTTCCCAGTCTCAATACAGCCTCAATAAATTGGATATCCCAAGAATGCCATCAAATGTCTTCTTCAATTACTTCACTTTCCATGTCGTTCGATCTCTCATAGATTCAACATCGCATATACAAAACCAAAGGGACGCATGCTTATACGCAATAAATAAATTCTGTGTCAGATATGTGAACTGTTTACTTTAGAACACGCGTTGAATCAAGGCTCTTTTATTTGCCTTGAACGGAACGCAAAGTTTGAATGAATTTTATGTGTTCCGTCGTCGCGACATTTATCATCGGGTTTATCGCAAAAGACATAACACGTGCGAAAGGCCCAGCTATATTGATCATTCTCAAACACGATAAATATTATTTCCGTCGAGAAATGTACACATTAATTCGATACGCAGTATAACGGCCGGATGGAAGAAGGAGTCTTTTTTTCTGCCGGCGTGTCAACCTCGCACGTATAAACTTCTCCGCGACGCGACTTCTCCCTACTTTTCATTTTCATAGCATTGTCACATCTCTCACTCGGCTACGAGTCTTTAGCGGCTTATGCGAAGATGGCTCTACCGTACTATAAATCAACTAGGAATTATCTCTCCGCACGTGAGAGAAAATCGGTGATATCGGCAGCCTGTTAGTCGTAGCAGATGTTCACTTCCGTTAACACCGACGATCATCCAAGTCGTGTATAACTCCAAAATGTAAAGTAAACAAGAGTCGCTGCTGATTCGTCACTCATTAAATCAGAGGAACACACTTCAATTGTAGCGACTGATTTTAAAAAAATTATTTTATTCAAGTGATACATTATAATTAATTGTCGTTTATACTAAATGCTTTGGTAGATCGATCTTCTTTAAAATGCTTAACAAATTGATAATGAAAAATGATGTCAAGTATATTGCCAACGGGGAGTCTTGGCGTGGAAGAATTACAAACTGACGCATCTTTGGTGTAGACAGAACTGTAAAAGTAAAAAAAAAGGCCAATATAATTTTTCCGACAATTGAATGATGCTCGAGGCAAAGTTGTCCCATCGATTGCACTTACATCCTTTTTGCTCCCACATTGAGTACCATCGAGCGCCGTCGCGCTGGTGGCCGTGCATTCGCCTTTCTCGTTGAAGCAGTACATTCTCTCGCAGACACTATACTCTGGATATTCGTCCTTAAAGAGAAACAATGTTAAATACAAACATCCAAGTGCATCGAAATATGATGGTGTGTCAAGACAAAAAATATTCACTTGGCACGACGACCCGCCTGTCAAAGATTCGCACTGCGCTTTCAAATCCTTCACCCTTCCGGGCATTAGTTTGGGCAGACTTTCCTCATCCACCTTAGGTCGATTGTACAGGCACGTCAGTTGTTGATCACTTTGAAAAAGGTATTCACAATTAGACAAACAAATTTGTAGAGACAAAGTGAGATAAACATTCTCGATGCATACTTGAGGCGTTCCTGCACGTCTTTCATGGAACAAGGCGATAAATCTGAAGAGTTACTCGTGAACCTTACGGCACCCGCCATGAGGAATCCGTAGTTGTACACGCAGTTTTCTTCGGAAATGTCGTGACTAGCACCGAATCTGCAAATAAACAACAGCTGAGAATCGTTTAACCTTGTTTTTGATTTTTGATTTTTGTCATTTTAGCTATGACGGAGTTAGCGTCATTATCAGTCTTTGTCAATAAATTTTATTTACATGTGACCCAATTCGTGAGCTATGGTGTGGACACCGCTGAAAACACCGTCGTCTTGGAATATCGATACGGCATTGATCTTTTTGTCGTCATCGTCTCTTTGGCATGCAGTCCCTACATATGCCTGACCTGAACAGTATTAAAATGACCCGATTGAATCACCGATCGATATTAATATTAAATAATAGAGAATATGGAGCATCAGCTTACCCAGAATATAAGCGTCTAGTCCGAAATCATGTCTGTGGAATTAATTGATTAAGCATTATATTGATTTTCGCAATCTATCGTGACATATAACTGTGTCTTTTCAACCCAATGAGACACAGGGTAAAAGTGGGGAATATAGACCGGTCCATTTATCATTCATTTATGTGTTAATGCGAGGTGGGCCATAGGGGAGACCGGGGCAAAATGGCACAGCGGGGCAAAACGGGACAGCGTGGGCGAAACGAAATTTTCCAAGGATCTTTGGATGCCCCATTTTATCCCAACGATACATCCGGATTTTCAAGTCCGTTTTGCCCCACGTACCACCATCGTCACCATTCAAAAGTTATTGGAAAATTGCGTGTTGTCTCATTATACCGTTTGGGCCCGGTGTACCATTTTATCCCGCGCTCCCCTATTCACCACTTTTACCCTAACTGTGTCTTTTCAACTCACCTTGTCATCGTGGCGGCAATGTCATAGCTGTCGAGAGGGAATGTGTCTTTAACCCCGTACCAAAATTCCTGCGACTCCGGCATTGCTTTCCATGTGTTGAACGCCGTCAGGCTGACCATATTGTTGTTAATGTACGGTGTCGCCGCGGGCTCCTGTAAATTCAAAGAGTGTCACATTTTATTCGAGCGTGTTCTCACGTACATCGTGTCATTTTGAATTTACCTCCCCGAGAACTATGGCGGCAATGTGGAGTCTGATCTTCGGTGTATCGACACTTCGGTACTTGAGATCTACGCCATTCCAGAAAGCCAGCAGATACTCCAGCAGACGGTAAATATCGTGTCCGTATGGGCTGAATCGTTACAGTTGGAATAAAACTTTGATGTTCTTTTATAAATCGGTATAATATCATAGACGAAACACTTACGTGTCGAAACCATCGTATGCACTGTTCTCGACTACGACAAGAACTTCCGGGTACAGTGTATCCGGAACAGCTTCGACCGACCTGGCAATTCTTTCCCGAAGCCTCGTTTCGTTAACGGCTGTTAATAAGCAAAATATTTTTAGAAATAAAATCGCGTTTAGGGACAAAAGATTTGTTTTGTACACAATTATTCGTAAACTCACGCGAGTGTGAATAATTTTCTTGGACAGTTTCATTCATTCTGATTACAATGTGATATGGTGAATATTGAGGATCTTCAGGTTCGTCGATCGATCGACGCCTCCTACTGTACTCGTCGACTACGCGCCGGGGCAGTGATCTGATCGCGATTCTCTTCGATTCGACGAAACCATTCTGCGAAAGAATTAATCGTATATTTTTCACGAACGTCTCGTCGTGTGAAATTAAATAGTACGATGAAAATTTTACTCACGACTCTGGTTCGCCCACTGTCGTCTGTGCCAATCACCAGCGACGCCATCGTGTTCGGGTCTTCAAGAATCTCCCCGAGCACTTCCATCAGCTACGAGTAAAGGACGAAGGGGAAGATTAAATATAATATTATGGGTCGTAGTGAAATTTACAAAAATAAAAATATAACAAAAATACATGCTCACTCCGTATCGACGTGTGTACTCGACCCCTTCCGGTTTGGAAGGCGAACGTTTCCCGTAGTAGACAGGTGTATGTCGTCCAGCTAAAGGGGAGTCAACAGGGTGCAACCAGAGATTGATGTTTTCGCCGAAAGCTACCGTGTGAATGTGACTTCCCGATGAAAGATCTCTCCTGTGCAATCGTTCACGCATGTGAAGCTTCACGACCTGGTATTCTGGAACTGAGAAAATCCATGTGAAACGTCATCATAGCTTGTGCCTTTTCGCAATGATTCAGTTATTTAAAAAATCATGATATATAATTAGATATTTACCGGAATCGGCATCCGTGTGAAATACTTGTTGCACCTCCTCGGAGGACATGTACTTGTGAATCTGTTTGCAAAATTGAAAATATTTTAACATTCGTAGTCGAAAGGTGAACGCAGATTGAATAAGTAATATTGTGTAGTATAGAAGACCGCCTTACGTCCTCATAGGAAAAGCATCCGGGCACAATGGCCACGCACAGAAGTGTTATACTCAGGTACATGTTCCTTTGGCTTAATCAATCAAAGATCTACGATCTGAAGCTTGTCTCTCGACCTTAAATACCCGACGATAATCGACCCCAAAATTTCCTCGGTATGATCGAGAACGCAGCTATTTAATCTTGACTAACATTAAAGATTGAGAAGAACGCACGGTTTATTGATCAAAATTCACGTTAAAACCCTGGAATTAATACGTATTTGGTTTATCCCAAACATCCGCTCCCATTATAAAAAAATCATAGTTATTCAGCTGCTCATCGATTGTATAACACTGATTGTCGTTATATGGTCGACGAGTGATGAAATTAAATGGAACTTATTCCGCGAGAATCTGCGAAATTTTATGTTATTTACGATTGTTTGCGGAGACGTATACAGGTGGAAGGTAATCGAGTAATTAAAGTTAATTTGCACAAGCACATTGTCACATACGTGACCCTCTTTCCTGCCTTCATTCATCTCCGCGCGAGCCGGTGCTAGTAGTAAAGCCCCCATATGGTCAGGCAGGTGGAGATAGTTCTATTCATCTACTTTTTCGAATCTCACGTTATTCGTACACGAACAGGTATATCAATGACAGTGAAACAACGCATACGATTCCATATAACTATTTTATTTTTCAATATTTAACATGTATTATGTATAACGTACGTGTATTTGAGACCCAGCACGATGATATTATACAGTTAGACGACAACGATATTATTGTTATACAAAAATGTTTGCCGATTCCTTGGATCTACAAAATGAATAATATATGCATTTACGTGCTTCCTTTGATATATATATATTCGCCATTCGTACGTCATTCACTCCAGATCACCATCCGAGCCTTAGTGAATTATTGATTAAACAAAAAAAAAATTTGATACGTATTTTTTTTAATGACAATTAAGATATATATATATATAGGGCTTCGCGTGGCCGATGCTCGACGGAGTCAATACTCTTGTTTGTTTGTTTTTCTTCTTTATCGTCATGACGTCAAACGCACAGATAAAACACAGCCTCGTATTGTTCATTCTACATTTTCACAACTTAAACATACTCTTACAACTACGAATAAATCGTTACATAATGGACGTCGTCGCTTCACGCGATTAACCGTGCAATACGCACAGTTACGACGCCGCTAAATTTATGTCTCTTTCTGAATTACCACCGATATGTAAAACCCGCGATAACTCACGGGGACATCGCACGCTCGCGCGCTTTGCGCAGGAACGCACATTTATTCGATACATGATTAATCAACTAATCAGTAACTACTACTGTTTAAGATCATTTTACCACGGGCAAAGCCAAAGCCCTTTTTTTAACTCTCGTTCCCAATTTTTTTATAACCCTTCACCTGTGAGTACAGTTAGGATTCTTTGCAAAATTTAAATAACAACAAAATGTGAAGAAAAATTGAAAAAAAATGGACGAATTTCAAAGTGTGGTTTCTTACATGGCACATAAAAAAAAATTCATTACAAACATCGATATCGTTGTGCAAACAGTTACTCATAAGTGCGAAGGGTTAAAAAGATGATAATGTAGACACGAATTCAGAGCTTTGACCGCGCATTAGACTACAGCTTTAAAAAGTAACATTCCTAGTTAATTCTTTCGACCGATACTCGTTTCAAACATTCAAACATCAGTGTCTCTCGCGCTTGTGGTCCTCGTCGAGGCTACAGTGATCTCGGTCTGTATTAAGGACACGGTAATCTCGATCTTTGATTGGATGGTTTTTTAAAAATATGTAACATCCTCGATTGTGAGGGCGGGGTTACTTCGCTCCCTTTCAACGCGGAGAGTTCTTGGCTTGGCCGTTGTTGGACAAGTGCTTCCAGAGACCAGTGATGAGGGGTACGTCACGGAAGCTGTCAGCCTTCGGCTACGGATGCTACGAGCACATCAGATCGACCGAGTGGGACTCTCCCCAAGCGTTTTGGACCTTGAAGCCCGGTGTCGGTCTCGGCACGACATGATGACTCGGCGTCGAGTTGCTCGCATGCCTGATCGTCGTCATGGGTATACTGTTCGCCGTTATCGACTTTTTAAGCGTCTTCTTAGCCGGTAACGAGCTACCGTTGTCCTCCTCAAAGCACACCTTTAACGATGCATAGACACCAAAAAAAGATTAGCGTAAATAATCTGCCATAGAAACGTTCATTAAAAATTGAGGTTTTTTTTTTCTGACACTCACCCATGAATTTTCCACCTTTTTAGTTTCGTTCGAGAGATCGATCAGCAGATTCTTCTGGACCTCGTTCTCCCGCTGTTTGTTCTGTTTTTCCTGGTCCTGCTGGCCGTTAGACTGCTTCATCTCCTCCGAAACTTTTTCATGATTATCTGTGGCAAAAAAGAGATCCATGATTAACGCGATGCGTATTCCAACCGATCGGTTGAATGGGAAAGTAATTCTATATTTTTATGTTTCTGGACCATAATCGGACGGTGCAATTAAAAAAAAAATTTGGTTACTATACTTCAGTATACTTTCTCTCTTTACATACTTCGTATGTGATGAGAAAGGAAAAAACCTGCCGGATGCGATTATGTAATTTTTTTCCCCTCGCTCGATCATTGCGTCGTTCGAAACCCGGTCATGTCATTAATTACGCAACGAAACGATTCCGCAGTTCGGACAATATTTACATCCCGATGTATCTTCGTTCGATACAGGACAGTAACGTCCACGTGCATGTTTAATTTGTGTTTCAATGTTTCAATAGCGCTCGTTAACTTCATTGACAATTGAGCAAAGAGAGACAAAGTCTTCGACTGAATGTTGATCGCCCCCGTCCTCCCCCTCCTCGCCTTTCGTGTCAATTAATACATTCTTATCAGCTCGAACGCGACAGTGTATTGTGGATGAGGCATCGGAGCGAAATGTATAGGGGAAAAAAACGAAAAAGATGCGCGAGAATGCCCGTTCAATGGCAATCGATGCACACTCGCTAAATTGGCAATCGCTCGAATGGCTGTTTCATTGGTATTGATTGAACAAAAATTACCGGTGAACCGAACAATCAACTCTCGACGGTGATCGAATTATCGTTTCGTTCGTGTAAAATCGACGAGTACCTGTTTTACAGGAAAAAGTCGAAATTCGAATAGTCCCGTCGTCGAGTTAACCGTACAGAGACCGAAGGTTTCCAATTTCCCTCGATTACGGAGTGTCGGGCCTCTATCATCGATGCAGGGCTCGTATACGGGGATCGGAATTTCCATACGCTTTGACGTGCTCCGCATAGCACGAGCCGCGCTATTCTGTCATTATAATATCCCATCGGTCATAGAATTTCTCGAGCGCTATTAAATTTTCCGTCAGTGGAACCGGTTCTTGTTCTCATTGCCAAAAATTCAATGGGACTGAAGGCGATTAGGGCTTATCAACATTTACATTCGGAGGTCATTTTTTTTTTGCAAGAGATGAAAAAAAAAGAAATAAACTTTTTAGACATAAAAGGTCGTGTCCGTAAATTCTCGAAATGGGATTCACGAGTAATAAGTGTGTACGAACCTATCCTGTCCCGATTCAACGGAGGACTTTTGTCCTGGGCATGATGAATTCTCGGATCAGCCTGCGACATTTGCCAGGCTTCGTAAGCCGTGTTGAAAGCTCTCGCTACCGTCAGCGTCACGGTCTGTGCCATCTTCCTCTTCGGACACAGAAACGCGTGACACTCCATCGTCTCGTTCATGTTGGTCGCTATGAAAGCGAACACGTGATCGTGCGTAGCGTCCGCCGAGCAGTACGAGATTCTGCAATCACACGACAAACGACATTGTACTTTTATTACGGATCATTTTATCGCATTAAAATAAAATCCGATCCTAAAATCCGCGCAAATTGTTAATAATCGAACGCTCCACTGCGCTTATGTGCAGCGAACCATATTGAACATTTCCTTTTTATTTTTTTTTTTGAGCTTTTCGCTTTTTTCCCATTCCATCACGTAACCGCACACAACCCGCTCGATACATCGCCCGTGCCAACTGATGCACTGTGCATCCCTTCGCCCGATTACGCTCGTGCACGCTGAAGCTCCCGAATAAAATGAAAGAGCAGCGAAACAAAAACGAAAAAATAAAATAAAGAAAACAAAAACAAATGTTTGAAAAACAGAAATAAATATTTGAAAAACACGAAATAAATGTTTGAAAAACGAAAGAAAATAACACTCGCCTGTATATTGAGACTTGGAGTTGATCCTCTTCGGTTGCGAGGTCAGTCATTCTGATCCCCCTCAGACTCACTGCCAGCGAGACCCTTTGAAGTTTCTTTCCGCTAGCTTTGGCCTGAAAACAAAAACGTCAATGCATCTCGCATGAGCTTTCCACGAACCGTCGGGCATGAAAATAAGGTGCAAAATTGCACAGTAAAACCTCATACATCTAATTTTATCTGAATCGCTACTAAAAAAATTTACTTCAAAACTCACAAACGTACGAATGAAAAATTCATCGCCAATGCCAATATCGATAGTTTCGTAATCGTTTCCTAAAAATAACATTTCCTACTTTTATTTCTTTTTTAAATTCATTTTATGATCATTTCATTGTTCCGTTTTTCTATTCAGAACCCATGGTGTAATATGACGGTAAAACGGTGTCCTCTTTTTCGAAACGGTTCGGTAGGTTTTCAATAAATTCGCGAGCTTCACTGTGAGTCAACCGCTCGATGGACATTAAATTCTCATCAGCATGTTCCTCGTACACACGCGAAGGAGTAACAAAAAAAAAATTAGGCACGGTTAATCCGGCGTCCGGTCGAACCGAAGCCCGTGAATAATCGCGGTTTTACTGTACTACGAGGTGATTAGTTTGGCTTTACGCTGATCGAGATAATTCGTCGATGCGATAGCGCTTACACGCGCATCGGTAAGCCCCGTTACCGAAATCAGAGAAGCGAAGGGTTCAAAGGGTTCTCGTGAAATGAGCCAGATTCCTTAAAGCTGCACTGTAGCGTGTAACAAAAAGCTTCAATCACCGTGAAATTCGAAACTCAAACTCGTTGCAAACCGCACATCCCGCATGCATGCACAGTCACCGACCACGCTCTTAAATCCCATGTGATGCGCTTAAATCCCATGTGATGCGCTTAAATCCCATGTGATGAGGCAATCGCACAGCAAAGATGAGCGTAATTTCATTCGTCGATTCAGACGGGCGAAAGCTTATTGGAATATTGAATGTCAGGATATCGGGTTTTCCACCACTTTCAATGTTAACGAAACTAATATCGGTGTATGTATCAACGGCAGTTTCGAATTTCATCCGAACAGGCCAATCGACAAGTATCGACGAGTATTGCACGGAGAACGACTACACTGTAAAAAAAATTTGTTGTAAAATTAATTAATGGTATTAGAAGTTTTTTACATAAACTGTTTCTGAAATTTCAAACCCATGTGCGTTACAATTTTACAGTAAAATTTGTATATTTACCGAAAATTGTTGATAATTTCAGGCAAAAGATTTGTAATTTTGATATCTGGTATTTAAATTTAGCAAAAAAGTACATTAATGTTCAATGAATGTAAGTAATGTAAGCAAATTTTAAGCTCCCGTACATCAAATATAAAATTTATTTTTACAGTATATATGTTACGTACATCGAAAAAAATATGTGTTATATCCATAAAATAAATTTTCTCCGAAAAATGATATAATTACGGATATATTTTTGGATATCTCTGCGACTACAAGTCCTCAATAACATAGCTACATAATAATATGGTTGGCACATTAATCAAATGAAAGCACCGAGCTTAACGCCGAATGTAACGAATATAAAAATGAAGATTGATCAAGACACACGATGTTATATAGATGACCGAAATAGTTCGGCATGACAAATGACAAAGGTACAGAATATCGATTCACGTGATGACGCGACTCTTGATATGACTTTGTGAGAGAGTAGAAGTGCGACTGTTCGTGCTCGGGATATTTAGCTGCAATTGTGCTTAATAATATCCGCCCCAATACCAAATACGCGTGTTATTTAATCGCTCGATCGTTACGATAGTTCGAATATATTTTTTGCATATAGGGTAAAAGTGGTTAATACGAACAACCCCTTCAGCCACTTCAATTTCCGTCGGCGTAATTAGTGTGTTTTACAAAAATAAAGCGTGGAATGAATTTCGTCGCTAGCGTTTTCGTTTTATTGGAAAAAAGTATAATTAAGTATTACAGGTCGGTATAATTCGATATTGTTTCCACAGCAATTGTGTCAGCGGATACGAATCTAATTGAGTCAATTTAACCAGAGAAATTGAATTGAACCGGTGTTCAACTCCAAGCCCGCCGCCTTTGGGTGTGTCAAAATTTTATGATTTAATTATTCTGCAAGTTCTCCGAGGAGTCTGCAACATATCTGGCATCGTAGCGCTAACGAGTAAAGCCACGAATATATTTCCGACGATTTATACGCTGCTATACAGGGGAGGCGGTTTCCTGAAGCGACAACGAATTTCCCTTAAAGTTGCGAGACTGCCGTGAAAGCCCACGTGCGCTTGCATCGGACAAACGGTGAAAGCATACCGGGTCTTGCCTGTGGCTGCCGCTGGTGCTCCCGAGGCCGCCGACGGGAATAATATTTGTGTCCCGGGAAAGTAATATCCCGTGTAACGAGGATCCTCGCCGGCGTCCTCGCAACCTCCCTGGGATCCACGGGAAAATTCTCCCGTGTCATCGTTCTCTCGTGGGAGAGACGGGAAATGCTCGAGTGCTGTATACATACATATATATATATATACACGTATATATATATATATATACGTATATATATATATATATATATAATATCACCCTCTCGCCACTTCTCCACGCCCGTCGTTTTCCGGTCCCGACGCTTCCGGCGCTTCGCAAAATCTCCGAGCAATCTCTCAACGACAACAAAATTGCGTCGCGTCGCGAAGAAACAAATTTAAACAATGCGAGGACATAAATTTTATGCGCGACAAAAAAAAAGTAAGATGAATCCGTTTCTCGTCAGCTAACTAGCTGAGTAAAATCGCTAACGGGTAGCGTTTATTTTTTTATATTAAACATTTTTTTTAAGTAGAGCAAATCGATCAAGTTTGCACTGCTCCGTGCCCGAGCGAAACTTACATCGCAAAAGCTCGAGTGCTGTATATATGCATTTATATACGTATATATAATAACATCCTCTCGCCACTTCTCCACGCCCGTAGTTTTTCGGTCCCGACGCTTCCGCCACTTCGCAAAATCTCCGAGCAATCTGCCGACGACAACAAAATTACGTCGCGTCGCGAAGAAACAAATTTAAACAATGCGAGGACATAAATTTTATGCGCGACAAAGAAAAAAGTAAGATAAATCCGTTTCTCGTCAGCTGTCTAGCTGAGTAAAAGCGTTTTATTTTTTGATGTTATTTTCTTTTTTTAAGTGGAATTAACCAGTTCGAACACTGAATTGTAACATCGGCAAATCGATCATGTTTGAACTTCTCCGTCCCCGAGCGAAACTTAAATCGCAATCTGCATATTCGAAACGCCGTGTCGCGCCTCGCGTTTCCCTCGTAAAATTCAATCGGAAATTACATAGCAACAGAGTGACTTACAATTTTGTCGTTGGTTACCCGACTTGCTAATTCCGTGTAATTCGCGCGTCTACCAAACTCCCTCTCGCAGTACAGTGGCAATCACGTCCTGTGTATCTACGGTTAGAGAGGGCGGGAGGGAGGCTGGAGGACTAATAGTCCTAGTTTACGAATAAACATCTATCTATTTCTTGTGGCTGGAGTTTGCAATGTGTGCACGACGGTAGACGGTGAGCAGACATCGAGTGAAGTGCACGAGGTAACTGAACAAAACCGCCGTCGTTGTGAAGTCGGAACTTTGTAACAAGTGCCCTGCAGCCAGAGAGAGGTGCATCGCGACTGCATCTACGGAGAGATCGAGCGTCGGTGTTCACCACCACGAGCTCGTTCGGCTACCCTGGGATATTGGTTTGTATAGTCGTTCGAGTTTACCGACAATCAAGCGTACCGACCGGCGCCGTTGAATCCGGAACGAGCGCGCGAGCTGCGCTCCCCGAGCTTTTGTTTCCGTACGAGCGATTTTCCGGGAGAAAAATCCGCGAGCCCGACGGCGGGTCGCACGGCCGGGTGAAAAATAGGCCGGGCGAAGGGCTCGAAGTGCCCGGCGATGGAGGAAAAATTCCGAGAGATCGATTCTTTCCATCCTATTTCCACAGTAATCGTGCAAGGTGCAAAAGCTTTCATTGGAGGAACGGAATTAAACGATCGACGATCAGCGACGACGTCGATTAATCATCGCTCTGCGTCGAATGGTAAATTGCAGGCGCGTGTTACACAGGTATAAGTTAGAGTTATCAGATACGGGGAGAGTGAGCGAAAGCAACTGGTAAATCGGCGAGAGCTCGTCGGAGATCAATAGCGCGAATTACTCGAGACCCGATCCCCGCACCGTTCCACGCTGTGAACCAAACGATTGAGCGCAATTAATGACGCATCCGGACGTCGACTTGGGAAAGTAAACATCCTTGCGGTAAAAAAAATTATAATCTTTTTTCATCGGCTTGAACGAACTTGCAATTAATTGCACACTTATCGTTAATGACGGCGTCGAGAGGGACTCTGAATTCCGTGACGTCGTAACTACCCATATGAAAAAAAAAAAGAATATGTGGCATGTAACGAAAAATACACCCTGAAAAATAATTTATTTGACGGCTACCGTTTATTTGGTTCAAGTAAAATATTTTACTTAAACCAAATAAGCGGTGACCGTGAAATAATTTTTTTTCTGAGTGTACATCTGTGTTATATGGAATAGTGCATTCTTGTCCAAAAATCGTATAATTCGGATATATTTTGGAATATATTTCTGCATATTGATCTCAAATTATTTCTTAGAAAAACAATTATTTTATCAATCGATTTTATGAAGACTTTTATTTCCGCGGTTTTCCGGACAGTCGAATTTTTCGATCTGTCTCGTTGAGATCGATGTCAACGACATCACGTCGTTGTCGTGCACGTGTATAACTTTCCAATTTTACCTAATAGGGAGCTCGACTCACGATAAAAGAGATGAAAAAGAGATAAAAAAAGAAACGACTTGTTTGGATTTCCATTGGCGTTAAGAGTGGCACGCACGAGATCGCGGCGGCGATACTGCGTAGTTTGCCGGATTCCTCAAATCATCGTCGTCGTACTCGAGTTTTCCGATTATAGGAAATATTCTCCTGCGCCATACGAAATTTCGTGGATTCTTTTCTTTCGATCGATCTTACGATTTTTTGTTCGTCGATCGTTTTCACGATTTATCGTTTGTCAATCGATCTTAAGATGTTTTGTTTGTCGATCGATTTTATAATTTATCGTTTGTCGACGGATCTTGGAATATTTTGAGCAGCATTAAAGATTTGGTGTTGAAAACAACGCGAATCGACATAAATTAAAAACTTCCGTGCAACCTAAATATGCTTCATTAACTTTAACGACCGTCGCTATAATCGACTCGTTTTTTGTCGCTTTGACGTGACCAAACACGATCGTGGAACTCAAATTCTTTTAACGCGAATTCATAGATAAGAGCTAAAAATACTTTAATCGAAAATCCATCGCGACTCGCGTTGCCATAGTATCCGAGAAAACGTAAAGTGTAAAAAAAAAAAAAAATTATAAATCAAAACGTGATGCAATCTTCATTAAATCATTCATCCTACATCTGTTGTGCTTTACCAATAGAAGACGTTTTTTTCCGGCGTGGAAAAAATATATGTGTAACCTATATATAAACCATAGGAGAGTGTAGCTCAAAACGGATTGCTTTTAATAATTTTTTGCTGAACACGATGAAAAAAAAGTCTCATCCCAAATGGACAACCCAGTTCCGTTTTGCCCCCTCTCCCCTATATCCAAATGTACGTATAAAAAATGTATATGTCAATAAAAAATTTGTTTATCTCACGCATTATGTTCGCAAAGTTAAATCCGAAATATATGGAAAATTTATACAAAATATGTTTACACAGATGAGATGTAAAAATGTTCCATATTTCGGTGATATTTTTTAATTACACAATTTTCATGAATGTATTATTCGTGAACGATTATTTCCATGCGGAGCGGAGCACGGTGAATGGTCGAAATGGTAAACGAGCACCGTTAACAGTTGCTACGCAAGCGGCTCGAGTGGACGACGCTCATAATTAATGGATATATCCCGTCCATTTCTCGTCTTCATTTACCCTCGCCACTACCGGTCCACTCCGCCCGTTGACAATATAATTATTCCGTGGTATACGTACCATGGTAATGACAGTCTTGATTGCTTCGGCTGTGGCCTCCTCGTTCGACGGCGTCTCGACGAGGGTGCTGCCGAGATATTTAAGGGTGAACGTTGCCTCCGAGGCGTTGTTGGCACCAACGTCGTCCTGATCCTCGTGACCGACGCCCGGGCCGGCGACCCCACCGACGACGCCCTCCACGCACTCCCGACTATTCGCCAGGGCCCATTCCTCGCAGAGCTCTGTGGAAAAGCGGAAATATCGATTCGCCAACCTTCAGGACCCTTGTGCTCCGCGTCTCGCTTTTCACCTTCGAATAAAACCTCCCCCGCAGCTGCGTCTCAATCTTTGTTCGATGGTTATACCCAAGAATATCGCGCAAGGAATTTTAAATAACGGAGGTATCCTGACAAAAACAAAAAAAATGTCTCTAATAATTTGTCATTGTTGAAAATTGTGAAGAGGCCGTTAGAAATTTTTGTTCGCTCGTCACCCTTCGTGGTCAGGAATCCCCGAAGTTTCGAGGTGTTCAAGGAATCGGTTATTCGGAACAGAATACTTAAAATCTAATAACAGACTTTTTTTCCTCTCTTGCTCGGTCATAGAGGAAGCTTTTTCATAAAAAAAAATAAATACATAAAAAAATTGTCTCTAATAATGTGTCATTGCTGAAAACTGTGAAGAGGGCGTTAGAAATTTTTGTTCGCTCGTTATCCTTCGCGGTCAGGAATTTCCGAAGTTTCGAGATGTTCGAGAAATCGGTTATTCGGAAGAGAACTCTTAAAATCTAATAACAGACCTTTTTTCCTCTCCTGCTCGGTCGAGAGGAAGCTTTTATTTGTGAAAAAAATCGGGTTTTCGATGAAAACGTGTTCAGAATGTTCCAAAGGACCGAAAAATCGCATTTAAAAAAATGTCTGCATGTATGTGTGTGTGAATGGGACGCAAAGAAACCAAACGACTATTACTCGGGAATGCCTCGACCGATGAAGCTGAAATTCCACACGCAGCATATTTTGAAGGTAAATGGAGGGTGAGTATGGTCGACGTTGATTAACACGTGAATGAGTGATATATGTACCGAAAAATATTCACCGCTGTTTTTTACCGTAAATAATCTAGCACGAAATAACCGATATCTGGCGTCTCTGGGTCAAACTGGGTCAAACTGCCCAGAGTGGTTGAAAACTATCCGTCAGATCGGAGCATAAAAATTATGAAACATACTGTAAATGTTCTGGGACCTCTGTCAATAGTGAAAATTTCAGAGAACGAATGACGACACGTTAAAACAAAAATTCGGACGCACGTCGTGTTCAAAAGAAAAAGCGACCCAGCATGACCACGAAAGGACGAGAGGAGAGTAGAGAAATTATTTAATTGGCAACATCTACGTTGCCGTTAGCTAAGCGCCGTGAGCTAGACATGTTTTTGTACCATCTGACAAAACTCGGTTGGCTGAGAGGAGCTCTTATGTCATCCGTCGCGCAAATAAAGCGCGTTACGGTTTAACTTGTGTACACGTTATATAATCCCTTTGAATTGTCGAGCAGAAAGTATAAGAAAGGTGGTTGGAAAGGCATTTAAAACAAAAAAAAAAGAAAGAAAATGTATAGTTCTCCGTACGTAAAACCTCATAAATTCTCTCTCTTCGGACAGGCTTCGCCGCGTAAAGGCGAGCTCCGTGTCGACGAGGAAGAGAGTAGTACTTGGGGCAGAGTAGTATCAACCCGTCTGCACGGCCCCCTAACGCGGAGGCAACAGCCGGGGTGTCGCCGTCAGTTGAAATATTAAAACTCTGAACTCGCTGCTGCTGCCGCTGAGCAGTGGCAGCAGGAACGGCAGGCCTCATTAATCTTTTTAGCCACAAGAACCGACGCTTTTGCCCTCTTCTTTTGGATCCTCAGGTACTCGCTCGTACATCTAATAAAAGCGAACTGTCTGAACAACCCGAACAACCTGCCTTTTGCAACGGCAATATAGACATATTGCTGTTGCAAAAGGCACTATAGTATATGGACTATATACATATATACTATATATATGTATATAGGGATATAAATTACTCGCTTCACGACAATCACCGTTGATTCGACAATAGACGATAACGAGACACTGCTGAATTGCGAACTTCACGAGCCCCCACCGAGTAGATTCCTCGCGGCGCGAAGTATCCGATGCTCAATCGTCTAAAAAAAGTGCACTTTTTTGTCTTAATTAACCAACTTTTTCTATTTTTACTTGCGGATTGATCAAACTCGTGCTCTTGTTGTTTCGATTCATAGCTTTATTAAAACGATTGGTTCTTTTTTCTCGTCTGCGATGACTTATTGTACAACGGTAGTAGCGAGCGATGGCGTGATGAAACGGACTATCGGTACCATTTTCTTTTTTTTTGCGGAACATAAACAGGAGTCTCATCGCAAATGGAGGAGTCCATTCTGACCCGCGCTCCCCTAGTAATACTCCGTGGTTATACCGGCATTACTGGCTCCCTTTTATTCCAGAAATGCGCGTAGTTCATTGCAGCACAGTGGAGCGGTGGCAGCATTGTTGTCGGTTTTTATGGTATCTCGTTATATCCGCCCCCCTTCCCCCGCTTCTTCCCTGCCAAGCCTGGAAACATTGTCGGCAGCGGTGCAATACACCGCACGTCTGGTGCGATAACAACTCCGCCCCGTATCTCCTGTGAAATTCACCTCGTTGTATCGGATGTTTGGATACGTGAACACACTGGCGGACGGACTGAGTTCCTGGCTCATCCCCGCGAAATTATGCACGCTCACCAGTTCCGACGTGGAAATATGTGTCGCGCGATTGTGAAATATTTAGAGATCCCGTTTATTTATTTTGCATTTAACGGGCGAATCCCGACACGCCACGTTTATCGCGTAAAGCTGATTAACAGTTGGGCCATTGAACCCAAAAGCAGATCGACGAGAACGTCCTTGACTACGATATACGTAAATAATTTGCTTCCACGTTTCTATGCGAGCATTCCGTTCGTTGACTGATCAACCGTCCGGTCATTGAACCCAAATACAGATCGCCGGAAACGTGCTCGAGTATTATTTACGGAAAACAATCTGCTTTTACGGTTCGATGCGGGAATTCGTTCGTCGATTCACAATCAGCTTTTTGTTACACACGAAGTGGAAGCAAACAAACTCGAGGTATAAATACGATTATTGTGACAGCTGGAGGTACTCCAACGCTATCCCATAGCCAGTCTTGACAACAGAAATGATCTCACGACTGTTTCCGCTAGAATTTGTTTTGTCTTGTTTTCAACGACTCTGGTAAAATAAAAAAGATCTCGCAACCAGAAGTCGCAAAACATATTTGTTTCTTGTCAACATTTCCCTCCGCCGTGTCGTCGCGTCTTGGGATACAAATTCCTGTTCGTTCCGAGACGTGACGAGACAGTTAAGAGCAGAAGGTTCCAATCTCCTGCAGGACGAATCCTCCACCCTTATTCCCCCGCAGGAATATGAGTTCCTCCTCTCACGATCTTCGTTTTCGCGTGCGTTAGTCGGACTCGAGGACATTCGCCACGTCGTCGACGAAGTGGCGGATCCCGGGGGAGAAATAGCAAAGAGTGTCGGTGGCGAACGCGCGAGGAGGTCTCGTCGGTTGGCTGTCGACGACAAGTTCTCCAGTCGACGAGTTCTCCTCCCCAGAGACGCGAAAGAACGTCCAACGTCGGTGACATTCGGCCGACACGAGTTGGAAAGTAGTTCCTGCCCGACTGTCTCGTCTTCGCGATATAAATGGCGGGGGGATGTAAGACTTGTGCGGTGGGCAAGGGTTGGAGGCTCGGCGAGCCATGCCAACGCGGCTCCAGCTGATGCTCGGCAATCGCTGCGAGACAAGGTGTTCCGGGAGTTTCTCTCTTTTTTTCTATTCTCCGTTCGAGTTCCGAAGAATGCCGGGAGGGCGGAGGAAGCGAAGGGCGAAAACCGGATGTACATAAAACTATACGGTTGTTCCCGCGTTGACAGCCACGAAACCGCGGTTACGTGAAATTGCATCCCAACGATTCAATTATCCACGGCATAGTTGAAGACTCGAGAGGGCGAGAGCGGGATATTGAAGTCGTCGAGGCTCGGTACTTTGCATCTTTCTCATTATTTCACCCTACAATCCGTTCTACGTTAAACACTCTAATTGGAATACCAAAGTTTGCTGAGAGGAGATTTTCGAGCGACGGTAACTCGACAATCTTGGCAAACAATTGTGTGAATTTGAAGCGCTACGCGGAGGCGAGGGGAGGTGAAGGGTGGCAGTCGGGGAGGGGGGGTGCGAGCGAGCGCGAAAAAAATTTGCTGCGGAAGTAGTGAGAATGTCACGGCGAGCTTTTCCTGTATAAGACGAAAGAAAAACAGAACGAGAACGGTGGAGAACAAAATAGCGGTTGAAGTCGTCTGAGTACGAAAATCCTCTTCGTCGTCCATTTTCAAGATGTCTTTTCAGGCTCTTTTTCCATGCGAAATCACGGTGCGCGGGACAGTCCGACAAAACGGACTCGTGTTCTCCGGCTGAGATGAGGATTATTTTTTTATGTCCGGCGAGAAATTGATAAAGGTCGTCCGTTTCACCCCCGACGTCCCATCTTGCCCCTGTCTAGCCCAGTCTATAGTACGACTCTTGACTAGACGTACCGAAATGAAAATTCAGTTATACAAGTTTATTTCCCCGACTTCGCATTCGCCGCACTCCAACTCTCCACGAGCTTCCAGAGAAGAAAAAAGACCTCTCGAGGTCCCGGTGCGCTCCCGTTGTGCGCCCGAGTCTGGGAACTCTCCGGCTTTCGGGTTAACTCCATATCGAGGACTCGCAGCTGAGCTGGCCTGCCGGGGCGAGAAGGTCCTCGAGCTTTCGGCGCTTTCAACCTTTCGGGTTGAATCTGCGTGGTGAAAAATGTAAAAAATTCCTCTATCTTTGTTTTAAATCCCTCGTTACTCGTAATTCAAATGATTGTCGGCGGCGTCGGAGCGCCTCGGGCGCTCCACAGTATTTTTTGGAAATTTCAGTGAACACCTGAAATAATAATTTTCTCGCTTCCGGCCGCGTACTTGCGTATGAAATATTGAGATGGGAGTCGAGCGAGCCGAACATTTTTGACAGTCAGCAAATTTCGGTATTCTCCAACGGCGGTGTTCCCACTGGAAAAAATACCCAGACGTCAAGGTAACATTTTTCTTTTAACCGATGAAACTTCAGAGCGTTGAAGAAGTTGGAATAATTAAGAAATCTGAACGCAATTCCCTTCACTGCCAAAGTCTCCTCCACTGGAAAGCCGTGTAATCTCAGAAAGTTCATTTGCGCAGAAGCTTCGTTAATAAGAGTAAATTACGTCGGGAAGCAATTTGAAAATATCCATTTTTACGTTTTTTTTATTCGTTTACCGCGCCGCCACACTGAACAAAAAATATCAATGATTCAAGTAAAACTCGTTTGTGGACTGCCAACGAAAAAATGGTTATTTAAATTGTATTTTCAATTCTTACAATTCCGTACGGGATTGAAACGATAACATGTCACCTTGACAGTCTTGCCACCGGTGTTTCAATATCATATGGAATCGTAAAAATTGAAATTATAGAAAATTTCTTTAGCAGCCCGCAAGTAATTTTTTTTTCAGTCCACAGCCTCGTGCAAAGACATTCAATCACGAATAGAGCGAATACCCTTCGGTACTCGCAATTTTCTTTTCTTGTTGATTTTTTTCCAAGTAGATTGACCTCACGTAGTCAAGTGCAGCGCACTGAGAAAAGCTTATATAGTAAATAGTTCCCAGGGGGACGTCTATATTTTACAGTTACGCCAATGACCAAAAATTATAGTTGTAACTATGATTATAGTTAAATCAATTGAATATATACTATCGCGAACTATCTATATAAACGTCCCCTCTGGGAACTATTCGTTAACTTATAAATCAGAACCCTCAAGTATCCCTCAGTGCTTTGCTAATCTTATCCGAAAGGCGATTGTCTACGTGATTCGGCAGTATCTCGAGCTTTCATTCGTGAGATTTTCAAAGCCAGGTACAAAATCCTTCTTCGCAAAAGCCTCGTCAATAACAGTAAATTACATTGGGAAGCAATTTGAAAATACCAATTTTACCTTTTTTTTAATTCGTTTACCGCCTCGCCACATAGCCTCGTGCAAAAACAGTAAATCACGAATAAAACGAATACCCATCGACACTCTCAACTTTCGTTTTCTTGTTGATCTTTTTCCAAGGTACACAGTAGATTAACCTCAGTTAGTCAAGTGCAAGCGAGGTGGCTCGTCCCAACCCAAAGTTATAAAGCAGAACGCGCAGATATCTCTCAATGCTTCGATAATCTTATCCGAAAAGCGCTCGTCTCCGTGATTCAGCACTGTGCCGAGCTTTCATTCATGAGATTTTCACTAACGGCCGAGCCGAGGAGCACGGATGCGAGGCACAGAGCGTGTTTGTACCAGCGAACAGGAGTTCACCCGGACTGAGCGGACCGCGGGGACTCGTACTGTATATATAACTTACCACCCGGTAACCCGTATAACTTGGCCGAAACTAATCCGCGAGGCCACGAGAACGAGCGCCAGAGGACCGGGAACGATACGCTGCTGTTACCCTTGCCGATGAAATCCTATTACGAGGGTCGGAGAGAACGGATTACCAAGGGCGGAAGGGAGGGGATGAATGGCAGAAGGACAGAGGAATAGATATGGCTGCTACTCCTGCTCCTGCTTCTGGCTGGATCGATCCTTCGACCCTCCGACTCTCTCTCTGTTCTCCTGTCCCGTCTTCCTCTTCTATATATCGTTTCGCGCGAGATAGCGACTCTCCGAGCTTTGTCGGCTTTATTTCCGGCTCTTTGAACTCTCCCACCGATTCCTCGCCAATTCACATTCGGAAGTATCGAATACATGTATCTCTTTCTCGGGAGAAAGAGAGTTTTCTCTATTTCCGCTCCTCTTCGTCCGGGATACTTATCTCCTTCCTTCCGTTCCATGTTGCATTTGCCACCGCTCCGACCAAACTTTCCACGTTGCAATTTTTCACATTGGTAAATGGACCGCGAGAGACGACTAAGATGTTTACGGATAAAGAAGCGAAGTGAAAAAAAAGGTGCAAAATGAGAACGAGCCGCGAGAGGGCGAGCCATCTCGTCACAGCTTTACTCGACGGGAATAAAAAGTAGAAATGGGAGAGATAAAAAAAAGGAAAGTTCCGCGGGAGAAAATGGTAGCGGGAATGTGTAGAGTGCCGGGACCTTTGGGCGGAGGGCTTCAGAATACCACCCTGCTACGAGAAACATCGGTAGTTTGTGGAATGTAAAAAAAAAAAGTAACAAACTTTAGTGCGGAGCGAAAAAGTAACCCTCGTTCTCTCGTTGGCTTTATAGCCTGATCCTCGGGCATCCGAGGTGTGCCTCGTTTCGTTCTTCGCCTTGGCTATATAACGAACCGAGAATGGGATCTTTGCTTCGAGGGCTTTCAGTACACAATCTGGAGGAAACGAGAAAAACTATACGAGCATTTTCGAACTATCGATCGTTCTGATCGATAGTTCGTTCTCACAATTCAAAAATTAAATTATTGTTATCATACCTGCGAGGCATTCCAAACCATTTATATTTATTGTTTAGTCAAGTTAATTTTTAATTTTGATTCGCTACAAAAGCGACACGATCATTGATGCTTAACTACTGCGAATTTAATGAAGCTCAAACGAAATCGGATATCGCGGGTAAGTCCGATTCTATTCCCGATTCTAGATGTCTGACTCTGTCGATTGAAACATCGACGAACATGATGGGAAAATACTCGAAAAACAATCACCGGAAATGCAAATATCCTCTCTCAAATAATAATAATAATAATAATTATTATTATTATTATTATTATTATTATTATTATTATTATTATTATTATTATTATTATTATTATTATTATTATTAACAAGCCGCCTTACAAACACTAGAGCGTCAAACGCGGGAGTTCGCCATTGCGGCCGTCTCTGCCAAGTTTCGCCGTCTATTCGTTTATTCAACCACGTACCCCAGCCTGGCCCCGTTCATCCTCCCATCGTGTCGGGTTCGCCACTTTGCAGTGAATTACACGGACGGCCGAACGGTCGTATCGAAAGTTCGTCGGCTCGTGTGTGGGCGCAATTGCATTATGCAGAATAGAAGAGGGTCGTGCGGCCGAGTGTGTTCCCGATGTTAAAGAGACCCGCCAACCGCGAAGTGCATATACTACGTATTCACGTAGCTATCTGCGGGGCACACACACGCGCACACATACAGCTATACGCACCCTCGAAATACACGTACGTTTATGGACTCGTGTGTACGCACGTCTCTGTATTCATCGTGTGTTGCCGGTACGTGCTCGAATCGCCCTATGCTGTACCAGTGCATGGTCGTATATGCATAGTGTTACATGGATAGTTAATATCGAACAACGAAAGCCCGAAAGCGTTGTTGTACCCGAGCAACGTTGATGAGTGCTGTTACAGCACGAAGGTAACAGGCAACGAGAGGTGCTCGCCGAAAAATTATTTGCAGCCAACGGATTAATAGAATTAACCGGCAACGCTGATGCGACTGCGATTTACGGCGAGAGAAATGTGGATCAAAAGTTCGATGAAAGCATCGAGGAAATCGAAGGTTCGAACTCCGCCGTTCGGCGGAGCAAAACGAGAAGAGCCAGAGAGCAAAGTTCGAGATTTTAGGACTGACGGACTCGCAAAGAGCGCTCCTCACGATGGAAGTTCCATCCGGCAGGTGCAAATCTCGTCTCGGCCCGATCGAAAGCAATTCGGGGCGGACTTCGGGGATAGCGAGAAAGAGACGTCCCTCGAACAAAGGAACGTTCAATGTACAGTGTATAAGACATCTCCGGGAGTTACTGAAACTCGAATGGTAATCTTTCGGGTATCGTTTAATTTGTATTTAAATTGAGTCTCCGCCGTTAAGCGTTAAGGCGGACCGGAAGATAGCGGCGGAACTGGCGTTTCTTCCCTCGCCGTTCACCTCGTCTTTCTCCTTTCACCGGTGGAACGCGTCACTCGACTCTCGATCCGCCTCTTCGGAAAGTGGAGCCGCTTCGACAGCGAGTCCGACCGAAGATGCAGAAACGAAAGGCGGGGCGGGAAGTTGTTGATGAATAATAGAGCAACTTCTCGGTCGGTAAAGTAGAACTTCCGTCACAGAACTCGTCGACGAGTTTAGCAGAATGTTTTGCCCTCGTCCAATTCGTTTCGCTTCCCGTGTCTTACCAATTATATGATGAAATCCGAGTCCCGGAGCAACTTGATAGACGAATCGTAAATCAAGGGGATCGCCTGCACAGCGATAGAGAGTTCGAAGAGGCAGAGACGGGGCGGAATGGGACTCGAATGGAGGAAGTCGTACAGGGTGTATATAGGTAACTTCTCGTCAGAGGTAGCCTCCACCTCCGGTGCACTCGACGGTGGTACCGAGTGCGATAGATGGACAGAGCGCACTCGACTCTCCTCTTAATTGCGTCGGGATATAAGAGGATCTAGGGAGTAACGACCAACGGCTGGGACAAAGCCGTGGAAGCTATAGGATTCCCGGGAATAACGGCGCGGGAAAAGAGCCAGGTAGAGAGACGCGCGGAGCCAGAGAAAGAAAAAAACACCCAAAAAGTCGAGTGAAATGAGAGAATCGTCCAATAGCAATTTAGACTTTTTTTGTTCTTTATCTCTCCCAGCATCGAGCACTCTCAAGTCTTTGAGATGTTTATTATACAAATAGCTACAATGAAATGATAAATCCTGGCAAGGAATCAAATAAATGTGTAAATAACCCTTTCACAATGTGAAATTTGCATGCCGGAAATTTATGCGGCTTCTCTAGTGTATAATTTCTAATTAACGTCATCGTCAACTGTAATGATTTTACTCGAGGAACAAAAAGGATTTCGGGAGATTGGGTTGCATCGAAATTTCTCTGACGAGATTTTCTTCATCGGTCTCTACAGCCTGAAAGTGGGAAAAGAGCTAGGTAAAGAGACGCGCGGAGCCAGAAAAATAAAAAAGCCGACAAAAAGTCGAGTGAAATGAGAGAATCGCTCAATAGCAATTAGTGAAATGAGAGAATCGCTCAATAGCAATTTCGATATTTTTTTTCTCTCTCAGCATCGAGCACTTCCAACTCTTTGAGATGTTTATTATACAGCCAGCTACAATGAAACGATAAATCCTGGCAAGTAAACAAACAAATGTGTAAATAACCCTTTCGCAATGTGAAATTTGCATGCCGGAAATTTATGCGGCTTCTCTAGTGCATAATTTCTAATTAACGTCATCGTCAACTGTGATGATTTTACTCGAGGAACAAAAAGGATTTCGGGAGATTGAGTTGCATCGAAATTTCTCTGACGAGATTTTCTTCATCGGTCTCTACAGCCTGGAAGTGGGAAAAG
>JAPYZD010000984.1:0-25058 GCA_030522725.1 Ichneumoninae sp. B BG-2022a | reverse complement strand
GAATATTTAGTCGATTGAACGAATATTTAGTCGATTGAACGAATATTTAGTCGATTGAACGAATATTTAGTCGATTGAACGAATATTTAGTCGATTGAATGAATATTCAGTCGATTGAATGAATATGCAGTTGATTGAACGAATATTTAGTTGCTTCAATAAATAGTTACTTGGATTGAACAAACATTTTGTTCAATCGCCCAAATATTTTTTCGCTGAGAAAAAAAATTCGTTGGATTAACCAAAATTCGCGGTGACATACGTTCAAAACTGTTATTTGTTTGGTACAAATAAAGCATTGTTTTGTTAAACGATTATTTGCTTCGATTTATTCAAAATTTGTCGATTGACACAAACATTTTTGTCGTACCAACCAAATGCACCTTTGAACGTATGTCACCGCGCATTTACTTAATCCAACCATTTCTTTTTCTCAGTGCAACTGCAGCTTAGTTTGATAATTACCAGACCGTTTTTTCGGTGCGATCATGTGGCACAATCCTTAAATAACGAGATGCGGAGAAAGGCAAGTAAAAATAGGTGGCAAGAAGCAAAACCGTCGATTTAATGAAAATGGACAGGATAAGTCGGGAAATCACCAAATGAGCTGAAAGTGGTGAGGCAAAAAAAGGATATATGATAAGTGAAGTAGAAACGAGGGTACCGTAATGTCAGAACAAACCGAGGTTGAAAGGTGAACAGGAAGCGACTATTGAAATAAGCAGAATTTTTTAAAGATCATAAAAATTAGCATGTATGGAAATGAGACGCGGAGTAAAATTGGGTTCGGATAGAAACTAAGATAGGACGGATATGTACGGGTAGATAAGCATAAGATATACTGCAAATTGAACAGGACAGGTAAAATGTTTTAAAAAAAGTTATAGCGAATCGGATATTATAACATTTATAATAATGGATTTCACAATTAAGAGCAGATGAAAGGCACGTGACCGCGCCACAAGAGCGAAAGAGATACCGCTATTGGCCCTCGCAGAATGCAGTGAGACACCACGACAGAGTGGCTTTAAGACTAATTGAAATATCTTCCTCCCCACTAAACCCGCGCCCGCTCTGTATCAAAGACTGTAATCAACTTTTTTCACGATGAGTGGCATGTGCGGTAAAAAAAGTCTCATCGAACGCTGACACGAAATCCGTTTTCGATGGAATTTCTCATTTACTCGTCCATGTCACCACCGTATATGAAATAAGTTGATTAAAGTTTTTATTATCGATCACGGTATTTCGTATGCTCATAATTCATGCGCGAGTGAAGTTGGAAGCCACGTATGACGAGTATGTCAATCTCGAGGATTATGACGTGACGACAAACCCGCGCAAGAAAAACCTATTAGTGGAGTTATTTAAATTTCAGTATCGTTTTCGGAAATAAAAGCCAACGTTACGTACATGAAAAGCCTAATAGTATAATAGCAATTGCTCTTACGAATCTACACCGTTGGGCGAGCAGTCGGGGTGCGGCATCGGCACTCACCTAAGTCATCACCGTTTGTGGTCAATATATGGATGAATGACTGCTTAGCCGGGCAGTAACTCGCACACCGCATCGTTGAGTGGGTTGATGAATTCTGAGAGATTCAGGACGGTTGAAATGGGCTCGTGTCTCGGCACCGTGGTTTACGGTAGCTATGTCGCTTCGCGCCCATTTCGCATAAGTTCGAGAAAAATAAGAGACAATTGCAAGTACTTCTCGATGGTCTACAAATCTGAAAAAATGCATGCATATTAAAGGTACTGAAAATATTCATTTTGCATAATAATAATAATTCCACAATGTTATTAACGAATTAATCAAAAAATTAATTTTATAACAAAATACCCGGCAAACCAACTTTTTTTAAAATGAAAATGATTCGTTCATTTTTCTGAATACCGTATGCATTTTTTCAGATTTTCAATCAATTTTGATTTCTGTTTTTTCACACATTTTTGCCATATAAAAAAATCAAAGTTAATTTAAAAATCTGAAAAAATTCATATGTATCCACAAAAATGAACGAATCATTTTCATTAAAAACAAGTTTCGTTGCCGGGTAATTCGTTAAAAAATTAATTTTTAGATTAATTTGTTAATATCATTGTGGAATTATTATTATACAAAATTAATATTTTTAGTACCTTTAATATGCATGCATTTTTTCAGATTTTTGTACCATCGAGAAGTATTTGCAATTTTCTTTTATTTTTCTGGAACTTATACGAAATGACCCCGAAGCTGCATAGCTACCTTAAGAATGTGTAAAATACCACGGTCGGTAATAAAAGCTGTAATCGACTTTTTCCACGAATGGTGGCATGCACGATCAAATGAAAAGTCTCATCATAAGCGGATATCATGTCAACATGCGATGAGACTTTTATTTCTACCGTATATGCCAGTGCCAGTGAAAAAAAGTTGATTACAGTTTTTTTTATATCGACGGAACCCGAGGTGGGCGGGAGATAGGTGCTGCACTCAGTCTCAAGACGGTTGCAGCAGCACAGGCAGAACGACTAGGAAAGGAATGTATATAGGAATATGCCAAGAGCGGTAAAAGAGGAATGAAGCCATAACCATATTAGAAGAACAATTTTTCTTTATAATATAATAATAATAAAAATAATGGCACTAACTTATTATTAGAATGGTAGTAGTAGTGAATTTATTGACAGTGCATAACATGGAACAGTTTTTGATACACAACAGACTTAAATTACATATATGCTGCGAATTGGCCATCGACCGAAGTCCTTCAGCCACCATTAGAATAATATTTTTTTTAATAAGGCAATTATAATGTTACGGTCGGTAGCTTTCAAAATATTAGGAAAATGTATTAAATTGAATAAAAATAAAAATTAATTAATGACAAAGTATATTTTACTAGAATTTGAGATTGACGGGAAAATAGAAGTACCTACACGAGAGCAGTGCGCGTCTTGTTCACAGGTACCCCGGTGCCTTTCGAGATAACACCGTTGCTCGGGATACTCATAGGCATTGTAGCTGCCCTTCTGCTCATCACCATCGTCATTCTCGGGGCGCTAAAGCTGCGCAGCGAAAGAAGAACTCAGAGACCCGGTGATCTACCCCTGAAAAAAGCCTCAGCCCCGAGTTCCGAGGATCTCTATGATGCCGACGACAGAAATCCCGACGTTGTGCCGACCAACAAAGGTAAGACACAACAATTCTGGTAATTCTTGTTCACCCATCTCGACGGGTACGTAATCACTATAGCGTATATACACTGTAAAAAATGTCTGTTTGAAAATGCATAAATGTATATGAAGTTTTATGCATATACAGTATATGAAATTTCATCGACACATATGTAAGAACATATTGCGTTACCGGTATATAAAAAAATATTATTTGTATAATATTTGTAATAATAACATAATTTTTATATGTGGATCTCTTAATTTTCAATGCCATCTGTAATTTTAATATACAGGTATTGTATTTAAGATTAAATTATGCAAATTCAAATACAACGTATATCAATTCTAATAAACCGTGGTTGTATATTTCATGTAAATTTGTATGTATTAAACGTGTTGTAAACTTCATAACATTTTTTACAGTGTAGTACCGTATTTCACAGTGATTATAACTACATGTGTTAACTTTTCATTAAATAATACAAGTAATTACACAGAGAAAAAAAATCAATTGAATAAACAAAATCTGTGTCTACGTGTGGCGAAGCAAATGTTTGGTTGATCGAAAGCCTCGTTGATGAAACTAACAGGTCATCGAATCGAATGTTTCTTTACTTACTACGACAATTATTTCGTTCGATGAACCAATAATTTGTTTCGCCACCCGTAAGCGTTCATTTTGTTGACACGATCGATTTGTTTTTCAACGTATATTTATACCGGTTTGTTTTAGAATAATTATTGAAAAATCAATGAAACGAACAATATTAATCACAGCTCATTTCGTTTGTTTTAATTATTCATTGCCGTCGAGTTTCAAGAAATGTATCATGATGTTCGACGCGAATAGAATTTTTTTATATCGCTTAATGGAACCGTATCGCATGTAGGTCAGTTTTACAAAATAATTGAAACATAATAAATGCTGCTACTCTGATACAAGCTCCGTGTCCATGACATTTACATGAAATCGATAATTTCTTCCCTTTACTATAATTGAAATTAAATTAGCTGAAAATGATCATGTGTCAATAAGTAAACGGATTCTGTAGAACAAGATATTATGATTAGACTCTCGCGTTCAAATATAACATATCGATTTTTGTACCGTGATACCTTGGCTATAGAGTTGTACGACCATTCATTCTACTTTATAATTAAACGCGTCGTCCCTTTGATCCATGAATGGCATTGAACGATACGGCGCACAAAACGGAATCACTTTACGATTCGATTTAACCGAAAGATTCAGATTACCAGCTGACGGGTTCGACGGCTGGAACTCCCCTCGCAACTCAAAACACTCCCGACGAACTTCCAGCTACCTCGCTTCCGATACAATCGACGAATCATCTGCAGGGACTTTCGAACTACGCTCACAACGACTACAACAACTATCCAACGTTACCGGTAAGATCCTTGCTACATTGAACACACACGTTCAATGTACCGTTACAGTAAGATCGTCAAGTTTTTTTTGTGTCATAAGCGTCTGCGAATCGCTATACGCGAATTCTATGACTTATCTACGACCTTATTAAGGTGTTCACTTCGCATAAGATTCAAGGAAATGAGAGGGAATTGCAAGCTCTTCTGAAAAAATCAAGCATAGTAAAGGTGTTCAAATGATTAATTTTTCATAATAATAATAATTCCAAAATGTTATTAACAAATTGACGATAAATAATATTGTGTAACAAATTTCCCGGAACCCTGTTTTTTCTGAAAACGTATGCATTTTTTCAGATTTTTTAATTCACTTTGAATTTTGTTTCTTTTATATGAAAATAATGTGTAGAATGTCACAAAATTCAAAGTGAATTTAAAAATCTGAAAAAATTCATACGCTTTCAGAATAATTAACGAATCATTTTCATAAAAAAACAGTTTATTTCATTTTTCATAAATTTGTTGATAACATTTTGGAATTATTATTATGAAAAATTTTTTCAGCACCTTTAATATGCTTGATTTTTTTCAGATTTTTATAACATCGAGAAGTGTTTGCAATTCCCTCTCATTGCTTTAAAACTTATGCGATGATGAACGCATAACCTTGCGAATAGGTAACAAACCGCCTTCCCTAGTTTCTCCGAGACCGTTAATATTTGGGACAAAAGGGAATTAGGTTATCATGTGTTTATCTCTTGCTTATGAAAACCTAATTTGTATGCGGTCAAGATTTCACGATTCTCGATAAAAATAGCGAAGGTAATTTGTCACCGACTGACCACAGAAACGGTAATCAGGAGGGCGTTTCGCATGGCCTTAAAGTTCAACTTCGTCTGAAAAAAATTCTCGGCATAAAAGTACAGCAAAAAAAAATCGACCTTTCGTTTCGTTCAATACTTTTTCTCTTAAAAAAAATACTCTATAGAGAACATTTACCTCAGCCTCTTACACCCAAAAAAAGTTTTTATTCGACGGGTGACGCGTGAAAAATAATATTTATTTTAATACATGTTAATTTGAAGTTAACAAATATTTATTTGCGTGCAGCTCGATAAATAAATAATTTCGGTGTAAATGCGCCCCGGATATGTCGACGAGACGGTGCGTTACTTCACGAAATCGGATTCGAGTTAAATTACAAGTAAAATCCGCTTACTTAAGTAACTTACGAAGAGGTTTTCGGAGCCTCGTATAATAACGACTTACACGACCGAGGATATCGATTGCATCCTCGGTATGCATTAACAGTTCGGAAGTAAAAAGCCATGAGCTCCCTGTCCGAGTTAGATCGCTCGGCGCCTTCCTTAATTGAAATTCCGTAACATTGAACTCGCGAAGAGCCAGAGGACGGTCTAGGTTTTCGTCCGCGATAGTCAAGCGAGGCATTCTTTCGGCCAATAACGCCGGGCGGGGATCTTGAGAAGAGCGTCGAAGATGGCGTGTTCGCCATCCTCATCCAATCCCGTTCTCCTTTTCGCCTTCCTAAGAATGGACGAGCCAGACAACGAAGAGAAATAGATCAAGAAGAGGGGGCAACGTAGAATGAGGATAAAGAGAATGAGAAGGACTCGCGTACAGCTCTCTGTACTATAGATATACGCGATGGAATAGGATTGGCAAAGCTTTCTATGCCAGGCAGCTCCGGCTTCGCGCCGAACCAGCGCCGAAGTACTATATACATTTGGATACATATATAGGAAAAGGAAAGTGGGAGGGGGAAAGTTTCTTGGAAAATTCTTGGGCAAGAGGTTACTCGAAATAATCGTATCCACCCCGTGGGTTATATTGCCGGGGGCGCACACCTTTCGCAAACTTTCGAGTTAGCGTGCATTCCCAGCGCGGGCTATTCTCTCAGTTCCTCCGCTCCCTTCTCCACCGGCATTTATTCCTCCTTTTCTTCGTACAGTATTTCGCCATCTTTCCCGTTTCTCTATTTTACTCATTCCTTTGTAAGTCCCTCGCCTTTCCTCGCTATTGCCGGGAACACTTCAATTCGCTCATCCTCGCGTACCGCCGTCTACGACGATGCCGAGAGATCGGTATATAGCACAGCGTCTAACTCGATGCAGCTTCGCTTCTGGTAAACTTTGCTTACCGTTTCTCTTCCAATTTATCGCTAACGGTGGACACGCGGAATTTCTCCACTAAACGTCCGGGGTGGGGGTGGCGGGGGTCGCTACGGAAAGTGGTATTGCTCAGTCGTCCGTTGGGACGAACTTGGGACGAGGCGCCTTCTCTAACAGTCCAAAACTTTCTCGCATGACGTTAAAACGTTATAAAGACGTCCGGACGCTGGGCGACGGTCCTTTTATCCAACGGGACCACCGAACCTCGGCGAGCTTTCAAACTGCCGTGGACGTTTTCACGTTTATAGAGTCTGCGACGGGAGGTCTTCAACGATTGCATGCCATTTCTTTCTTGTCTCCGATTGTCCGACCGACGTCGTATTTATTCTTAGCTGGCGAATGAACACGTCGACTGAATAGCAAAAAAAGTTAATGAGGACTGTTGTGCTTCGCGGCATTCGTCGAGAAAGTCCCAGATATTGCGTCGAATGTAAAAAGGGTCGGGGAAAAAAATTTGGTAATTTTAAAAAGAGGGTAAATAATTATCGGTGCACGATGACAAGTGTATACACTGGGGCGATGGAAAGTCTTTTGGGGATGATTTGAGAGGGAAGTTAACTTGTTTTCTGTGGAATATTATTTAGTTCGTATTATTTCGAAGTACACCTAGAAAAACAATTTATTTGACGGACACCGTTTATTTCGTTCAAGTAAAATATTTATTTGATTTAAATAAACATTTATTTCATTCAAGTCACTATTTACTTAATTTAATAGTGACTTGAATAATAAATATTTATGTCAATGAAATAAATATTTTACTTAAAACCAAATAAACGGTGGCCGTCAAATAATTTTTTTCTCTGGGTGTAGAACAGTATGTGAAGGAGTGTTTATGGTGCTTAACGATGCATCACACGTGCATTCCCAGTCAAAAGTCAGATTCAGTGAGAATTTGAACCCACTACATATGCTATAAAATCTAAACAAAATCAACTGTATTAAAGGCGCTAAGAACATTCATTTTGCATAATAATAATGTCAAAAAGGTCATAACAAACTGCTAAAAAAAATTGTTCAACGAATAATCAGTATTTTTTTTTCTCTTTGCAAATGCATTCGTTGATTTTCTGGAATTCACATGAATTTTTTCAGAATTATTTTACATGTTGAACTTTCCGTTTTTGAAATTCTTTTAACGCTATAAGTGCGAAACTGTTGGCGCAGTCGCCTCGAAAATGTTTGTGTGTACTGTGGATTCGTGACACGTCTCTACATCAATTTGTCACATTTTCAAAAACAAAAATGTTGAGATATAAGAAAATTTTGAAAAAATTCATAAGAATTCTAAAAAAAAATATAGGAATTCATTTAAAATGAGAGAATAAAAAGTGTTCTGATAAAATAAAAATCAATTTATATTTAAAATAATTTCTTAATAATTTTGTGGCATTATTATTGTGGAATGTCAAAGGTCATGACATCATTAATACGGCTGCTTTTTTAAATCAAATTTTGATCACATTAAACTTTTGGTTGGGAATGTATGTGTGGTGCATTCTTAACTTCACAAGAACTCCTCTCCTGGGTTCGCCAGCGCGACGGTGGGTGGGCAATATTTTTCAACACACTTATGCCGACGACGGCTTCGTACAATCCAAATGAAAATATAAGGCAGTCCGACAAGTAATAACACGGGAGGATGTTGGACACTTGGATATTCGTTGCAACAAAATGTCATAAAAAAGGAAAAAATGTGGCAAACACTTTAACGTAAATTGAAAAAAAAGACTTTGTTGACCCAACCAGCAACATGGGTGAATAGATTTCAACCGATGAATCGATTGAACCAACAAATTAATTGGTCGATAAAAAATCAAACGTTTCCCAGACTCTCTTCAAAGAATTTGCTATTTTTCATTACCATGTCTCCGTCTGATTTGATTAGTGCCACAATATAGCTCAAACTCCAGAGATAAATCTCGAAAGTGATGTTATTTTTATTCGTGCTGCATTTAGTCGATTATTACAATTTGATTCAATTCCTTGAAGGATTACCATAGAATATAAAGAGCGCCGTTTAAGCTGCGGCACATTGCTGATAGACTGCAGATGTTGCGTGTAATTTTTGTTACATTTCGGGGACAACGTCATTTTACGAAAGACGTAGCAAATTTTTACCCGGAGAGGGACTTGGAATAATTAGGATCTAAGATGGCTCCCGGGGTGGTTTTGACCTGCTGGAGTAGCGGCAGGGGACGAGATAGAATAATTAGACCTTAGCGGTAGGAGGGGGGGGGGGGGCGGGGCTCTCGGGGGACTTAGAATAATTAGGACCTGAGAGCCGATTCTCAGGGGACTAAGATTAATCAAAGCTTGAAAGGGGGCCGAACGTTTATTTAATTCCCACCCCATACTTATATAACCGAAAATGTTTTCACATACAGTTTTAGTGAGAAGACATCGTTGTGGTCACTACTATTTTGCTTCCTCATAGAGGAAACTGTTTTTATTTTTAAGAACCGAAATTTTAGTGTTGAATACTTAAAATAGTCCAAAACGTCGAGAAGTCATTTTTAGCTGGAGTCCCGATGTGTCTATGGGAGGGTGTGTGTGGGCATGAGTATATGATTGATTTTGGACCTTAACAATGGCTATAACTTGCGAGTTGTTTGAGCCAGCTCCTTAAAATTTGGTGCTCACGTAAAGTGGTCATTTCCCTTTGTTCAGTACAATTTTTATGAAAATTTAATTTTTGAAAAAAATGCCGTAGGGTCTGTAGCTTTTGTAAATTTGGAGCCATAATCTTAAAAGTGCGTACAAATATAGTATATCGCTCGAAGATCTTTGGTATTGAATTTGACCGAAATCTATCCAGACAGTTCGAGTTTATGTAATTGTCAGTTTTTTTTAATTACGTAAAATGCCCTAATTCTAGTAAATATGGACTTACTGAGCTCAAATTTCGAATTTCAATGGGTTAACACTGCATAATGTTATGGCATTACAGTTGACGAAAATGGATCTAACCGTTCAAATTTTATGAGACTTTAAACATTTTCTGAAAAATGTATATTCTACGTTCAACAAGAGTTCTGCATAAAAAATCTGGAAGTAAAATTAGGTGCAGATTTATAATCAGCGGGGAAAAATACATTAGAAATGTCTTCGAAACAACGAGAGTTACGAAAATGTTACATAACGAATGTTTACAGTAAACTTTGCCATAAATTTCGAACTCTGTAAATTCGACATCTTAAGCACAGCGTCCTCTGTGCGGAATCCATAATAGGACAACGATCTTTCCCATAGTTATGCGCAAAACAGAAAATAATAAGGAACCCACATGCAAATTACTTTGCACCTATTTTTTCGCGACGATCCGTTTGACCCACCTCCGTACCTACGTTTCGTATAAATCACTGTAATCTCACTGTTCCAGCTGACCGGTGAAGTCACGTACGCCGAACTCTGTCTCGCTCGTCCGACTACTCTGACGACTTCGGCGGACACTAAGTTGACTTGCCTGAACAGCGGCGGAGGTCTCGGGAGTCTCGGAGGATTCGGCAGCGGTCTCGGAGTCCTGGTGGGCGGTAAACCGTATACCAAAGAGGCGACCGTGTACGCCTGCATAGATCACAGCGCCAGACCCCCGAAGATAGACCAAGTATGCCAACCCTCGAACGGTGGTGCGAATTTGGGGACAGCGCTCCTTCAAGATCCCATCGGACTGTCGGCCAAACAGCAACAGCATCATCCACGGGAAGTCGTTACCGTGCGTACACCTCTCATATCGACTCAGGAGAGTTGCGTATAGGGTCGGGACACCGACGCGCTAAACGTCAACGAATATTACGTGTGATCGTGGTTGCGGCGTCGAATTTAACGTTTAGACAAAAAAAAACCATAAAACCTTGACCGTCGCGCTACATTATCCGATGCAACAACCACACTCGCAACTATGATCTTAAAAAATTGAGAGCCTCGCGTTCTCTTGCTGATTAATTGTCGCGAGAAATCATATGAAATCTACGGATATACGATAATGAAAAGTGAATTTTCGATTAATTAGTCGTGAAAAATAAGCGTCGCGAAAAGAAATTTTACGCTCTCGCGGCGATAAACTTTTTCTTCCTTCTTGTCGGTTCTTCATTTTACTAAAAAAAAAATTAATTAACAAGTTCATCCGGCGTATGAAAACTGATTTTCTTGCATGTTCGCATCGTCACCGAACTCGCCGAGTATAAATCTCACGAGGGAGAACGTGAGCGAGCCTCTCGAAGTTTCATTACGTGAGTCTTACCCAATTGATTCTGATACATGTAAATAATATATAATTGGCTATCTCGGGTATTTTGAAAGAAGGCAATTTTTTCTTTTTTTATTCATCGACCGGATGCTACAGGAATCCATGACGCAGGATTTTGCGTTCGACTGTCCCGTTAACAAAAAAAAAAGAAAAACCCCAGATAGAATAGATTTGTACATTTTTGTAAATAAGACGTGTGTAATCGGAAGATGAATATAAAAAAAATAACGAAGGAGAAACGAAGATTGAACGAATGGGATGAGACGTAATTGCGTCTGCGTAGTTGCGAGAACGCCCGGACTTCCGTTTAAATAATGAAAGGTGCGAGTATATACATTATGTCCGGAGAGAGCCGGGAGAAAACGAGGGTGAGCGTTTCGCCGGCCGCCTTTCGATCTTTTTATTCTACGATAAATTCTTTTTCTTCCGTTTTCTTTTTTTTTTTTTTCAAGAAAAAATAAAGAAAAAAGTCACGGTCTAACGAGAGGGAGTCGTGGGTGGCTGATGGCGTTTCGCGAGGGGATCTCGACAAATTAGGGGACGAAAGGCGAAACGAGAGCACTCCGAGCCACCGTCGCCGTTTCCCCAGCCGCCCCAGCGACGGTCTCGCCCCTATAAGCCTCATCTGTAAGATATACCGATGTACAGCAGTGATATTTTTTCAAAATGTACTTTAGTCGCGTAAGGTGAATTGAAACGAGAGACAAACAAACAGAAACTAAAGTAATACGCATGCCCAAGGGAGAAAAAAAAAAAAAAACAAAAAAAAAACTTTTTTTCCTCCGAGTTTTCAGGGAACGACGGGGTTATAAAAATTATATATGTATATTATATATATATATATATATATATATATATATATATATATATATAAATGAAATATGTTAAGTTAAAACTAAATTTATGAAGATAGAGATTATACGACTATATCTTTCTTCTGTGTGTGCAACGGTGTAGTTCTGTGTGTGTATGTGCGAGCGTGAGACGGTGAGAGAATAAGCAAGCCAAAGTAAAGTCGACGAGCTCGTGGACGAATTCAATTATATCGATGGAAACGAGAACGACAAAAAAAAAGCGAGAAAAAAAACCCAAGAATTTTCCAGAGTTCCTCTCGCGTAGTCGCTCGACTGACCGGTGACAGGATCCTTATCGATATTTTTCTCGTTTTGTACGTTCTTTAAAATTTTCATGATTTCGGTAGCCGCGTTCTGCGCGAATCGCCTCGACGAAGGGCTCTCACATTTTCCTAGATATTCGGGTCACGCGCGTTCGTTGACAATTATAGCTGCGGTATGCGCGTGGCAACGTCCGCGCGGCGCCGCGTTCATCGAAAATTGTGAACGCGTTTTGACGGTCGTCAATCGAGCTTAATAGACGTGCCACGGTCGACGAAATTGGCGAAAGCGTTGCCGACCACCGATCGAGAATATATAAGAACGACGAGGAACGCATGTGCGCATCCTTGGGCGTTAACCATTGCGGATCCTCGACGGGTTTGCAACAACAGCCGTTATTACACGCTATCGTACAACGCCGTAGAAACGAACGATTCAGTTCGCGGTAAGCACCGTGCAATAACTCTCTCTTCGTTTACGAACGTGTACTCGAGTAATTAACGATCGGTAACTGCGAAGCATCCCCTCTCGAGATCGTTGTGCAGTGACGCGGCCAGGCGGCGATGACTCGCGGACCGTGCATGGAAACGGGTGCGCATCGAACCCTCGTCACGGACCGGCTATAACATTCACTCTATCACCTTTATTTATCACACGTCGCCGAGTGGCGGCGCGTATCTGTCTATCCACTACGCTATAAAAATCTTCTTCACTGCCACCGCGTTGTGTTACTACTCTTTGAGACTGATAACCCAAAACCCGCTGACACCCCCAATTTTCTTAACAATTGTCTATATTATATATATATATATATATACATCTTCGGCGTGAGGAAGCGTGCGTGTACTTCTTCTATAGGTAATTAACGATTGGCCTCTCTACCGTACGCCCTTTTTATGTGTATCTGAAGTATTTAATAAATAACGTATATGTTATATTTCTCTCGGGTTGTTTTCCCTGACTAGATTTATCGTGCACGAGCTCGTTCAGCCTCCTTATCCCCGAATCTTGAAAAAAAAGAAGAGATGCTACCCGCGATTTGACGCGTGATATATTTCTCTTAAGGTTCAAAATTGATGGGAATAATTTTTGACGGACGAAGAATGAAACGTGTTTTGCTCATTGTCAAAAGTGTATGTGCTCGTTGGAGGGTTGGAAAAATTCGGTCGTTTGTGGCAACAAGCAAATGAGAGGAAACGGGGACGAGTCTACGGGGCGATAAGAAATAAGAGAGCAAGATAAGAAGGTGTACACGTGTGCGTTTATTAAATTAATGAATAACAAAAGATATAAAGACGATGACCATATTACGTGTATTTACGATAATAATAGATATATATGTATATAAATAAATCAATGAATGAACGAGAATCTGTACATAATAATTATATTATATTATACGTAAACAACAACGTAAACCAAATAAACGTGTTGATATGAAAGAAAGACTGACAAAAAAAATTTTTTGAGAAGAAATAATAGTTGTACTGCTGACGAGAAAGCGGTAGTGCGACCAATTTCTCTCACATTTGTCATCACTCATTGTCTTAGAAAATCAACAGCTCTTTGGACTGGCAAGTTCACTGAAGTCGAAGATCAACAGAAACATCAGTGCTGCGTGACGAATATAAAATGTAAACATTATTTCTGTGGATACTATACATTTTGATGGCCTCCCTACACCCGGCATTTTTTTTTACGGCTAGCGTTTATTTGGTTTAAGTAAAATATTTATTTGATTTAAACAAATCTTTATTTCAGTTAATTAACTATTTACTTAATTAAAATAAATATTTATTTAAATCAAATAAATATTTTACTTCAAATAATAAGGAAAATAAACGGTCGCCGTCAAATAAATTTTTTTCTGGGTGTAGAGACTCCTCTTCAGGCTGACAAAAGAGATTTTTCAAGTACGTCTCAGTCAACGGAACGGTGCAGGTTATCTAGTGTTTACTTCAACACTTAATACCCGCCAAATATTTTTATTTAAATATAAGTTTTAGTATTCGGAAGATCTAAGCTCCAAAATATTTCTTGCTCTGCAAAATTTATCAAAAAAATCCCATGGCATTTTTTTTTAGTTCTCGAAACATGCGTCCGAAGAATTCTTAACGTCCGATTTCAACCCTAAGAACACCTGCTACCTTATTCTTACTTTGACCTCTCATGCATGATCTTTGAAAAAAAAAACTTCACCTGCTAGTTTTATAATTTCCTACTTTAATTTCTGAGAGAAATCAATCTTTGAAGAGAAAGAAACAGAAATGATTAATTTCTGTACATTATAATATTACGTTCCAAATACCTTCAACCTTTCAAAAAATTAAAAACTTTAAACTCTGCAGAAACGAAGCACACATCTGCAAAAACAGTAAATAAATGAAATCCAGGCTCTATCCAATATTCGCCAAAATAGAGGCACGCCCAAATGTGCGTCGTTTTACCGAGCATTATTTCTTCCCTCGTTCTCGATTTATTCCTGCCGAACCGCACCTGAGCGCCCTCTGCAGCGCGTCTCACTTTCTCGGCGTTATGAAGAAAATTCGGAATTCTAGGGTCATACAGGATTAAAAAACGACGCCAGCGAACAGCAGCAGCAACGGTAGGTGACTGGAGTTTCGTGAAATAAATGGATTTTACTCGCGAGACCTTGCACCGACACCAGCATCAACGCTTTGCCATCGTTCCCATCACCCCCCTCCTCCCTCAGGCCACGCCATTTTCCTTTTGCACTCTTTTACCCGAGATATCGTACTCGCCTCTCTGCGTAATTAAAAACTCCGCCTTTCGTAAGGCAATCCGTCGGGCGGGTTTGGGGCCGCGGCTCGATTTCAGCCCTCTCACCTCTTCGCCCTTTCCATCCGTCCCCCCTCATTCCACCGTATTATTAATCGCGTATACGTTCATTTCTTTCTACCCATGCCTTCCTACACCGGTTGTTCTTTTTCCTCCATTTGCTACTTCTGCCCTCAACACTTTACCAGTTTCATTCACCGCTCAATTTTCCAAGCACAGTCCTTGCACGTTACCGAGGCGTTAATATATCGCGTCGCTTTCTCACATCCCAATTTGTTCTCATCAGACAAAACTCAAATTTGTACTGGATAAGGAAAAGAACAGTGCCACGAATTCAATAGAGGAGAGACCTGTTTTTTTTTCTTCAAAGTTTATTGTGCATCGCGACGTTTTCGAGGTCTTACTAATAAGATTTAATTAGATGGCGTACATAGTTTGAGGTAATCTGTTCGAATTTACAAAATATATTTAGGTATATTCAGGAACCTTTTCGCGAGGTGTATATTAGGGTGGTTCTTAAATTGAACATTTTTTAATTTTCTGGGGGCCAACCCGTATTATCGTGAGGTTATAACATAAAAATACAATGTGCGAAATTAATGCATTTTTAGAAGTCGCTATCGGCTATTTAAAAAATTGAAAACTTCGGAACATATAAATTTAAAGTCAAAATGAAAACTTCGAGATTTACTTGGAGCCACCCCGCACTTCCAAAGTATAACGAATAAGAATCAATTCTGCAAAATCCCTATGAAATCGAAGCACTTTTAGAGGTCACTACCGAGGGTTAAAAAAAATCGACAATTATAGCTAATCGTTACAAATGTTGTGCAAGGTGAAAATCCACCGCAGAAAAATAACCGAATATTTCATTTTAAAAAATATGTAACAAAAGTCAAATAAAAAAACCGAAGATTTGTCATTTCTGGTAAAAGGAGTCGACAAATTCCTGAAATGGTCAAAAAGTATAAAATATCTCAATCGACGAACAAACGAAACATTTTATTTACCTAATTCTGTTCAACAGCTACAAAAAGAGTAATCTCGTTTCGGCTGTGAAAGAGTATTAGGTAAATAAAATGTTTCCTTCATTCGTTGATAGAGATGTTTATGATTTTTGATTTTTTATATTTTATACTTTTCGAACATTGCAGAAATTTGTTGACGCACTTTACCAAAAACGACAAATCTTCAGTTTTTTTTTATTCAACCTTTTGTTACAACAAACATATCTTTTCAAATGAAATATTCGGTTATTTTTTCGCGGCAGATTTTCACCTTCTACAACATTTTGTAACTATTAGCTATAATTGTCGGGAACATTGTTCTTTTAACCCTCGGTATCGACCGCTAAAAGTGCTTCGATTTCATAGAGATTTCGATGAATGTTTTCTTCTCCGTTATACTGTGAAAGTGCGGTGGCGATCAAAAAGTCCGCATATCAATTTTGCACATCCTTTCCTTTTTTCACAAATCACACACGTCTCGACAATGACAACATTTTTAATTTTCTCAACGAGGAATCGTGGACAAGGCTTTGGAAATAATGGAAAAGAGTCAGGAAACAGTGAGACAATTTAATTTGCAGATTCTTCATTTATCACTACTTTACCAAACCTGAAATTCCAATCGTTTTATTGATTGTTTTTCGCCAAAGCTCATAGTGGTTGCAAAATTGTTGAAAAGTAATTGTTTTCAGTGTCATTTCGAAAGTATCGTTCACTGATACAATGGCCCCGGCTACGGAAGATCCGGGGATGGCGGTGAAATCGCTGCTGCAAAGGATAATGCCGGAAGCAACGAAACTGTAAGAGAAAGGAATGCTATAGGAGGGTAGTTATTCCGTAACGTGTTGCAATCAAGGATGTCCCTGCGGGTTGTGGCGGCATTGGCGGTGATTTCTCTCCACCTCCAGCGCCTCTCCACCTCCGCCAATCGATCGGCGTGTTTTCTCGTGGCAATTGTTAGCAGTTAGCGTAATGCCGGAACTGGAAAAGCGTCCGAGTTGGATGTTTCGATTTTCGATACGTGGGTGCGAAAATAGCTCTCTTCCTGTGAGCATTCGTTCTATCCGTGTCCCGGTATCAAGAAGTATATCCAGCGCTCTAGTTTCCTCCACCCTACTCGCGCACCCCTCCTATATGCACGCATCATCTGTATCGGTGAGAGAATATCCCTTTTCTCCATTTCCCGTGCGAAGCTGCGAATGTGTACTCAAATGCCTCTTGACGATACTCTCGCGCCTCTCTTTTACCGCTATTTCCCTTTCTCTCCGGTTCCATCTCGCCGACTACTTCCGTTCCATTCCAGACTACAGCTTTCAGCAATCTCTCTTCATCGCTCCAGAGACCCCGGCCCAGCCAGCTCCAGACCCGCGCACCGATAATTCGCAAATACCGTCCGAGAACTGTGCAGCACCTGCGGCGCTGTTGGCGAAGCCCCTCGAGATAAAATGTCGAGCCAGTTTGAGAAGCACGAAGGGGGGGGGGGGGGGGGGGGCGGAATATGCAAGTACCTGCCTCGTCGCTTAACAACCACGCCCGAGGTATTCGTAAGAGGATAGGCAGTATTGGTATAAGAGTTTTGCGACGTTGAACCCGCGCAAGACATATATATTCAAATAAATACATACATTTTCTACGGGTGTAATGTAAATATCTATATACATATGTGGATGGTATTCTATTCATATAAATATGATCCGCAGGTAGAGATGCGAGGTAAGAGAAACGGATGCCTGTGGGAGGAGAGAGTTGGAAATCCAAATGAAGGCTAGAAGTGGGACATGAACAGCTTGGAAAGCTGTGACCACCGCGAGTGTCGGATGACCATATCGCTCGTGGACCGCCCTATCCCCAATATAATACAGCTGCTATCACGATTCCTCTCCCTTTTGCGGTAACTCTCCATACCAACGCGTTCATCTATATCCATTCGCTATCTCTCCAGCAGCTCTTCTAGCTTCTCGCTCGGTCTCATAGCGTGTCTACCTATAGCGAGCACCTCCTCCAGCGGAGCCATTTGCATCGGGCGATATCGAATAATATGCTAATTGCTCTCCCGGGAGTTCGCTATATCCAACGGCAGTAGTCGCAGAGAGAAAACGACGATCCCTTGAAGAGATCGTTTCGGTTTGAAATAGAATATCTCTCGACTTTCGCGGTTCGAATAGCAATTTCTTTTGATTTCCCATGCCCACTATAGTATGTATTTATTATTACGATTTCTAAGCGTGCTGATATTCTACGACTGTGAAGCGAACGAGAGATCGTGATGGTCAGGGGAAGGGATTGAAGTTTCAAAACATTAATATTCGAAGGTTCAAGATTCCTGACAGTAATATCTCCCGCGAGATATTTTACGATGGGTCGTTCCAGAAGTCGATAAGTCAAATGTAAAAAAATGTTTTAGCTGCGAAGAAAAAATTGTCCTAAATTTTATCTACCAATAGTGAAAGGGTCCGCAGATGTAAGCGAATGACACATTAATTTCATAAAGAATTAGGTATCTTGAATGTGAATATATTTTAATCGTCGCATTTGAATTTTGAGCATCAATTCATCAGTTGTGACCATTTAAAGAAAGGAAATTGAAAAATGGCGACAGACAGATGCTACAGGCGTAATAGCAACTCGTTCCTTTATCATCGCATCTGTTTTGGCGTGAAGGTGTTGTCATGAAATTATTATCGTAGCAAAATTACGAACGAAATGGAACAGGAATTTCTTTATTTTATAGAATAATTGTAATATTATATTATTTGGAAATAGTAAAAAATAGAAATTAATCATTCATATTATATAAATAATATTGAGCATTATCAACAAAGTCATCTGTTCTGTTAAGTACAATCACGCAAATTCAGTATTCTAAATCGAGTATAACATATAAGGGTCTCATAAGAATCAATTGAGACACTTTTCGATTGGCGAAGATTCGTTTACGAACATGGACGTCCAAACTTTTTCGATTAGTGTCCATTTCGCGGTCGCCCTAATAGGGCTATAACTCAATTACGAATTAAAAGCAAAAAGCCAACGCAAGACAGTAAAGAAAAAACGGTCAATATCGATTACGTCAAAAACAAAAAAGTTGCAGATTGAAATTTTCATATGGCTTTCTGATAAAGTTGAAAGAGATGAGAAAAGCATTGTCTGTATTTTTGGCTTCCTCATAAAGGAAGCTTAACGAATAAAGGAATATTATGAGAAAGCGATATGAAAATTTCAATTTTCAACTTTCTTCAACGTCAATGTTGTATTTTACTTTCACGCAAAGCGAGTGGCCGGTTCAGGGTTAGCGCGAGAAATACCCTAGCAAGTTGATAGACCGCAAACGGATCGAAAAACGGACACATCCGTTGAGGAACAAAACTGACCATAAAAAACGACAAAATGGACTGTACCTTTTTTTTGGCATTTGGTGTTTTTTGTGGACCGAAATTTTTTTTTCAGACAAAAAATGGACCGAACTTTTTTGTTCAGAAAAGTTGCTTTGGTCCGTTTTCGATCCCCGCAACTGAAAAAGCATCAAGATCGTATTTTTATTCTGTCCTTACATCAAAAACAGAATTAAAAGCAAAACAACAGAACAATTAAAAAGCTTAGCCGACAATTTTAATAAAAAAACGTTCGGCCCTTCCTCGGTTTGCGCAACCGAAAAAGGGCCAATCCAAACGTACGGTCCGTTTTACCGTTTTTGTGGTCTGTTTCGCTCCCCAACGGATGTGTCCATTTTTCGATCCGGTTTTTAGTTTTTTCCCTAAAAGCAGCCGTCCGTCAACTTGCTAGGATACACAAAAACTGCGCGTAAAACTGTAATAAATGAGGTAGTCATGTGCAAATTCCTATGCAACTTTTTCGTAACATAATGAAAATTCTACATTTCATAAAATTAAAACCGTCAAACTTTTCGGAAAAATTGATTGTTGAAAATCTCTAATTGAAATTTGCGTAAATTCTACGTTTTTAGTCCATCCCGAGTAGAAAATTTTCCCGGCTGCCATATGTTTCATCAGGGTCACATCAGGCATGAATCCAGCAGTCTATTCAGTCTTGTCAGATTATTACCTGATATGCACCAGCTGTGATACCAATAAGGCAAGCGTCATCAGATTTGCTGGATTTACACCTGAACTGGGCCATTGCCGGCTGCAGTAAAGCACACCGGATGTGTTATCTTGGATATCACTGGCCCTGATACGAAATTCATTCGAGTTGTCGGATCACTACAACTTGTATTGTTTCAGTTCAGGACCAGGTGGCGAAAGAATCAGGCATTTATATTTGTCATTCAACATCCTTTGAACTATTTTTATTTGCTACCTTAAACAGGCCAGAGCCGTATAGCGAGTAGAAATGCAATCAGACCACCAGACCGGGCAAAATTGGCTAAATCAAACAGGCGCTTATTCGAATATTATTCTATCTTTATAAATGGCGCTATGGAATTGTTTATTAAGCACTTCATAATGTGCAATGCATACACAAATCTCTAGTGTCTTTAACTCAATTCATTCTTATTGCTACAAAACAGAATGTAGAATTGCTACAACATCGAGAATAAGACACAAATGAACACATATCTAAGAAGCCGTTCTGTAAATATTTATTATTTATAACGTAATATAAGCAGAAATAGGACTGGTGCAAATCTGAAAAAAAAAACTATTTTGATTCTAGTTTTGGTTAAAATGACAGCATCTATTAGTCGAAGGGTTGATAGAAAGCAATCAATTTTAAAGAGTACTCCAGAAGTCACCGAAACGTAAATTATATCATTTCTTGTAACTGAACATGAGAAAAAAATTATTTATTTATTTATTACTCACGGTCCGGGCCCAATTATAGGTCGATAGTTACCCTACCGACAATAAAGAATTATAGCGTTAAAAGACCGTTACAATTTCGTAACGAGGAAAGGAAAAATGTTCATTCATTGGCCCAACTTCTTAACATATTTTATTACAAAATTTCTAACAAAACAATTGACTGTTAGAAATAGCCAAGTAATTTATTTAAATAAGTAAAATACCTCATAAACATAAAAACAGAGATACAAAAATGAATAAATATTATATCAGTGAATCACGATCCACAGTATTTCTAGGATACGTTCCGAATTCTAGGATATACAAGTTCCGACAATTTATTCGCAAGTCCTAAATAGCCGAGTGGGTTTGTTCCCGACTACAAACTTAGATGGCCGGGGTTCAAGCCCAAACCTGGGCAATAAGTTACTATAGCTTTTCCGAGATAAAAATGTGAAAATTAGTAAGGTATAATCAACCACAATGAAATAAAGTTTTGAAGCCCCGGCTGAATTAGTGTGTCATATTTTTGTAAATTTTGACATCAGAAAGAGGAACGGTGCGGGATCCGGGCCATGTTAGGACCATATCAGGGCCTGAACTTGCAGCGGATTCTGATTCCGGATCGGAGCCGAATTGCGTGCGCGTTACACCACGGATTATGGCCATATCGATGTCCCATATCCGAGCCGGAGTTGATTCTCTGACGCGCTAATTATGGGCCGGATTCTGACCCGATGAAATTTCTACTCGAGATATCTTCTGTACTTTTTTCCACTGATGACGAATCTCCACGTTATTTTACTCCTCGGGCAACATTTGATGCGGAGCCTCGTGGTGATCATAAAAAAATTCCAATCATTTAAAAATCCCATAACATCTGACCGCTGAAATAGAATTTGGGTAAAAGTGGGGAATATGGCCCGGTCCATATATCATTGATTTACCTGTTAATCGAGGTGGGTCATATTCAACACTTTCACCCTATATTATATCAAAATATTATACTCGTGTGCAGCTTTAGAACAATAACTGAATAATCTATATCTTTGCGATCGATCGCAAAGATAGGTTCGTGCCTGTAGTCCGAAGACGAATTGCGCGTGCCCGATAAATGTTAACAGGCCCCTCGGTCCGATCAGCCATGCCTCCTCCTGTTTCTCCCCTGGGGGCGTCGAGTGCGAACGACGGAGTAAATACACATCTCTGGACGAAATCATTCTGCGGAGTTTAGCGAGACGGTCTCGTTTTGGACGCTCTAAATTCGGCCTGGCCAGCCAATTTGCCTGGGTTTATCGGCAAATTGTCAGCCACTGTATATTCTGCGAGCCCCAGAGATCAACGAAAGAGCCACCGTGGAGGCAAATCCGAAATAGACAAGGGGAGTAAAATTTGAGCGTTTTGTACATAATATTTTTGTGAGTGTTTATATTTTACTGAGTATCCCTGTGCCGGCCCTGAGCAGTTAACGAACAGGGGATAGCTGCGTATTCGAGATAGGGAGATGTCTTGAAAATTTTGTATGAATGTTCAATTGTTAATGGTAAAAGAAATTATGAGTGTTTTAGAAGTATTTCTATAATTGCTCGAACCTTGTAATATTCTGTGTATGATAACTAAATTTGCCGGCTAAGCTTTTTCTCAGACCGTTTGTGTGCTGCCAGAAGAGCACTAACAAATCCACGTAATAAATGTGATGGCCGGTATTTCTACCTGTGTTTATTTATCTGAATGTTGATAGAATAGTCGTTTTAATCATTGCTCGTCCTGTTCTTTTAATCTCGTTGATCTGCCCATTTTATAATATTAGTCGCTTTTTTATTTTGTATTTATTGTCTCTGGTTATTATAAGTTATGAAGTTCACAATATTTTACTACCTTAGGTATTCTCAAAAAAAAACTTCTACTATAACTAATGCAATCAGCAAGATTAGGAACAGAAAAAGAGAACTTTATGCAGGAAAAACTCCTTTGTTTCTTAAGGTGAAGTGAAAGTCACCTGACGGAGGCAAGAGTGTGAGAGACATAGCGACATTGGTCCAAAGGTGGAGCGAGAGATAGAGCGTCAGAGAACGTGTGTAACTTCACCTAAAAACACTTTATTTGTGGTTGGTCACCACCAAATCCGGCAAGGGCTGAAGAGCAGTCAGTACTCAACGATTGTTACGGAGCAGTAAGCCTCTTTCCTTTCGACAGCACTGGCGCCAACTTACTTGCCGATTCGCCGTGCCAGGAACGTAACGCAGTACTAGAGAGAAAAGGGAGTACGCAAGGGGACCCCACTATTATTATTACATTCACGAACGTCGAAAGGTTGAGATCGGTAGTTCACTACCCCGTTGGAACTTACTTTTGCCGAGAGCTATAAATCTGCGGGCGATAACATGAAAACACGACGAGGCACAGGCCACGTTCCGCCAACCACGTATGTCTCTCTCTCTATCAACCTACCACTCGCGATCAATGTAACGTTAATAAATCTCCCGTGATAGCGTATCACTGTTACCGCCGCAGCAATCTGATTGTTATACGTCCGTTACTTCGACCGTAAATACGTGCGTTAACGTGATATTTGTTTTCTTTCGTTTTAAACACGATAATCGAAGAATTAAACGTTTTTGCTTCCACATAGAGGTTGTTTTCTTTTCATGGAAACACATTGTTTTGATATTTTCATCAAAACACCATCAGGATGTTCCAAAACATCTAAAAATCATATTTAGCAAAAAAATATCCAGGATATGTGTCTGACCCAAAAAGGCCATTGAGAGTACAACTGTTGCAAAATTTGAACGTTTACGGATGTCGCAGCGGTACAAGCCCACCAAATGTGACTTTCAGAGAACATTTCGAACACTTTTCGATGGGATAAAATTTTTAAAAAAATCAAGTATACGAGAGGTGCCGCAAAGAATGTTGTTGTGAAATTATAATTTCAACTTTTTATCAACAAATTGAAGATAAAAATTATTATTCAACAAATTACCCGGCAACTTAACTATATTCCCTCATTAAAATGATTCGTTTATTTTTCTGAACACGTATGAATTTTTTCAAAGATTACTTAAAATTCTGAAAAAAATCCTAGGGTAAAGGTGGGGAATATGGCCCGGTCCATATATAATTGATTTACGTGTTAATCGAGGTGGGCCATATTCACCACTTTTCCCCTACGTATTCAGAAAAATAAACGAATCATTTTTACGAGGGAAAATAGTTTAGTTGCCGGGTAATTTGTTGAATGATTTTTATCTTCAATTTGTTAACAAATTTTAATTATTATTTCACAAAAACATTCTTTGCAGCACCTCCCATATACTTGATTTTTTTCTGATTTTTAGGCACTCACTCCTTAGATAAAAAGTGCCTATTGAAATCATTTTTTTCTACACTTTAATTCCATCGGACGTCCGTGTCACAGTCCATCTTCGCAACAAATGAACCGATACAGTTGAAATTTGCTACGCTGCACTATTTGCCCATTGACATGAAGCCTGTAAAATATTAACTTGATTAGACACATCTAAATATAAGATTGTAGGCTTAATAATTAAGAACAAAAAAAAAACCTTTTTTTCAATTTTTTGTCCATCGGACGTCCGTGTCGTGCTCCAACTTCAAAACTTATCAACGAATCTTTATGTAACTGGCGGCGTTACTTCCAGTACATCATAAACATGAAGCCCATGAAAGTTTCAAATCATTTGAATAACTAATAATACTTTTTTAAACTAATTAAGTATAAATTATGACCTAAATATCTACTTTTTAGTTTCGAAGTTTGTGCATCGGACGTCCGTACCATGCTCAAACTTAAAAACTTGCAAACAAATGAAGATGTCCTTCACAGTTTTCATTCAGTATATGATTAACATACAGCCCACCAAATTTTGAACTATTTAAACGTCTCTCAATAAAGTAAAAAAAAAAGTTGAAAATTGAAATTCATGAAGCTTCTTCTATGAGGAAGCGTTATCTGTATTTTTGGCTTCCTCATAGAGGAAGCGTCTCGAATTTCAATTTTCAACTTTTATGAGGAAGCAATATGAAAATTTCAATTTTCAACTTTTATGAGGAAGCGATATGAAAGTTTCAATTTTCAACTTTTTTGAACGTCAACGTCTTAGACTTTTATGCAAAACGACTGACCGATTCAGGTTCAGTGCGTAAAAAAATATAACATCGTCACGTTTCACTTTGTCGAATCTGCGTTTGGGGCGAAAAAATACATGGAAGTATGCGCCCCTGAATTTTTTTTGCCCTTTCGATTTTTATTCCAGAATTCCTAGTGATACCTCTTTATCTAGCTTTTTAATCCCGTCATATCCATCGTCTTGTGTATG
>JAPYZD010000983.1:0-25069 GCA_030522725.1 Ichneumoninae sp. B BG-2022a | reverse complement strand
TACGGGACGAACCATTATCGGTACTATTCCTACTGGCGTACAAAAATTTCTCGTAATTCCGTGTGCCTTGTAGCAACGTATGTCGATAGCTTGCCCGCGTTGGCTGTCATTGGAGGTAAAAAAGTAATAAAAATAATTTGTTTGCAAATGCAGGTTGTCTACGGGACGAACCATTATCAATACTGTTCCTCCTGGCGTATAATAATTTCGCGTAATACCGTGAGCCTTGCAGCAACGTATATCGATAGCTTGCCCGCGTTGGCTGTCGCCCGGGTAAAAAAAATAATGCAAAAAAAAAATTGTCAGGAATGCAGGTTGTCTACGGGACGAACCATTATCGGTACTATTCTTACTGGTGTATACAAATTTCTCGTAATCCCGTGTGCCTTGCAGCAACGTATGTCGATAGCTTGTCCGCGTTTGTTGTCATGGGAGGTAAAAAAATGTATTAAAAAAATTCGTCACCAAATACAGGTTGACTACTAGACGAACCATTATCGGTACTATTCCTACTGACGTATAAAAATTTCTCGTAATCCCGTGTGCCTTGCAGTAACGTATATCGATAGCTTGCCCGCGTTGGTGGTCGTCCCGGGTAAAACAATTAATTCAAAAAAATTTGTCCGCAAATGCAGGTTGTGTACGGGACGAACCATTATCGGTACTATTCCTACTTGCGAATAATAATTTCTCGTAATCCCTTGTGCCTTGTAGCAACGTATGTCGATAGCCTGCCCGCGTTCGCTGTCATCGGAGGATAAAAAAATAATAAAAATAATTTGTTTGCAAATGCAGGTTGTCTACGGGACGAACCATTATCGGTACTATTCCTACTGGCGTACAACAATTTCTCGTAATCCCGTGTGCCTTGTAGCAACGTATGTCGATAGCTTGCCCGCGTTGGCTGTCATCGGAGGTAAAAAAATAATAAAAATAATTTGTTTGCAAATGCAGGTTGTCTACGGGACGAACCATTATCAGTACTATTTCTCCTGGCGTATAATAATTTCGCGTAATCCCCTGTGCCTTGCAGCAACGTATATCGATAGCTTGCCCGCGTTGGCTGTCGTCCCAGGTAAAAAAATTAATTCAAAAAAATTTGTCCGCAAATGCAGGTTGTCTACGGGACGAACCATTATTGGTACTATTCCTATTAGCGTATAAAAATTTCTCGTAATCCCGTGTGCCTTGCAGCAACGTATATCGATAGCTTGCTCGCGTTGGCTATCGTCCCGGGTAAAACAATTCAAAAAAATTTGTCCGCAAATGCATGTTGACTCCGAGATGAACCATTATCGGTACTATTCCTACTGGCGTATAATAATTTCTCGTAATCCCGTGTGCTTTGGACGTATATCGATAGCTTGCCCGCGCTGACTGTCGTCCCAATTTAAAAAATGATTTTAAAAGATTTGTCACCATGTTCAGGTTCTCTATAGGTTTTTAGATACCACCAGTAATGTGGAAATCGATTTTGTATCCATAATAAAAATATAATGTTACCTTTGCTGCGTTTTTTACCTCGGCGCTTAAGTCCGCGCGGTCGACGATGCACGTTGCCGTTTAGGACCTTCATTTGGCGATTTCTTTTTCTTCGAAGATTCCTTCTTTTGCTTCGAGACACTGTAAATGATTTGGTTCATTAGTAAGGTAAAAATGCACAGAGATTGATTTTCATTTTTTCTCTGAATTAATTACCTGCTGCACTTGACTGCTGCTTTGCAGCTTCGGGGGCTGCTGATGTTGAGGCGATCGCTACTATGGGTCTGTTGTCGATGTCGTGTTCGATTATCTGGACTCCATCTAGTCAGATTAGAAAAAACATAATATTAAGTTTCAACAACGTAGGGTCTCTTGTTTTGGTCAAATTCTAGTCGCCACACATGCTTTGCCGAGTACGCCAATAATTTTACAATTTTGAATTGTCGCTCGTAATCATCGTTCGAAAATGAGTCACGTACCCCTGTCTGTATCGTCAGAAATATCTACTATACTCTCTTCCTCCGAGGATAGTACTTGCACGTCCGCTTCCAAATCATGCTCGAAGCCTTGCTCAGTGTTTCCCTGAGCCTCATCTATGATATGAGAAAAATTTGTTTATTTTTTTATCACATCCTACAATATTAAATTGTAAAAATGATCTGCTTCTTGAGACATATCTTACCGTTCGCATTGTCATGTAAATAATTCGGTCCATTGATCTGATCAGCGTCGTCGATAAGATCCGCGTCATCTACCGCGTTATCCGCGTCGTCGATAAGGTCCGCGTCTATATTCAACGCTGGAGCGGCCGGAAGGAGAACTTGTACTATATCTACAATATTTTCCTGTATATAAAAAGAGAAAATTATATAACTTGTTGCAATTCGATGCTATAAAAATGACCCAAAAGTGAAATTACCTTCATTTTCAGACTCGACAGGCAAATGGTCAGAACTTTCTGATTCGGATACTGAAATGAATAATGTTATAGTCTAAATATCATATTGTGTAGTAAAAATGACCCAAAAGTGAAATTACCTTCTTCATTCTCAGACTCGATAGGCGAATGGTCAGAATTTTCCGATTCGGACACTGAAATAAATAATGTTATAGTCTGAATCTCATATTGTGCAATAAAAATGACCCAATCATGAAATTACCTTCTTCATTTTCAGACTCGACAGGCGGATGGTCAGAACTTTCCGATTCGGATACTGAAATAAATAATGTTATAGTCTAAATCTCATATTGTGTTGTTACGCCTCATGCTCAAAGCAAGTTTCTAGGTTTACTGTATTATCGACTTCTTCAGGTGGGCCATCATAAGCCCTCGCTTCTAGTTGTAAAATAAATGATATGGCTATAGACCCTAACCGTGTACGTTTGATTTCGTATAATTTCACTTCAATACTGTTTGGGGGTTACCAAAAAAAGCATTTTTTCTAGTCATGCTTTAAACATGCTTATCAATATTTACCGTGATTATCGGATTGGGTCGGTTCGTCCTCATCGTTCTCAACATCGTCGAAGCGCAATTGGTCGAAGATTTCGTGATCGTAATCGGGATCCTGAACTAAAATAAAATTGAAGAATTTTCAATTTTATTGAATGCCAGCATTTTAAGTAAGGCCAGCATCTATGCTTTTTTTTAGATTAATCTGATATTTTTTACTTCACCCCACGTGGTGTTATGTTTTTATTTACCGGCGGGAACATTTTGCGGAACTTCAACCAATTCAACATCTTCGTCCGAGACATTGTTGACGATTATCGCGAGCCGTTGACGAATGCGACCTTTGAGCATCGCTGCTTTATCCAGAAATTCGTCACTACTGATGTCGCCCCGATGCAACTGTTTCCATGCTGATGAAATTGATAGAATTGGACATTAAATTTTTATCGTCATACTTGGTGTACGCGTGTGAAAGGGTAGAGAACTATCGGCGATGTTAATTCGCTGTCCGATTATGTGATATATATGGGGCATTCCATACTATTTCAACCCGGGTCTAAATTGTATGAAATTAAATCTTGTACCCGTCGCATCTTGTACTGGTCCCGCGATTTTTTGTATGATTGAACTAACGCTCAGAAGCACTCAGATTTGTTTATGAGATTTAAAAAACATATTATTATTTATGATTCAACAAATGAATGTATTGATCGTCACAATTAAAAAATTTGAACAAATTCTGAAAAATTTTGTCGAATGTATAAAAAATAATTTAAGCCCGCGTAACATTCTAATTTTTTCGAAAAAAGTAAAAAGAAAAAATCAGCCAATTATGCATTATTGCTTCACCGTTTTATGTGCAACAAGATTTTTTAGAATTTTTTCAGGTTTTTCGGAACAGTTTTTTTAACTTATGAAAAAAATCTCTTCCTAAAAATCTGAAAACATTCCCAAAAATGTAGTGTTGCATATAAAAATGGTCAAGCGATAACCTACAATCTATTAATGTTTTCAGTTTTTCGAAAAAAAAAAAAAGATTGAAAAAATAGAAGGTGACGCCGGCCCACTCCGGTTGAAATCATAAAATTATTCGCCCACGACACAAGACTCTTGAGAATATGCTTAGATTTTTTAATTGTGATGATCGATGGGATCTTTTTTTAAATAATAAATAATTATAAAAAATTGTTAAAAATATAATAGAAAATCCGAGTGCATTTGAGTTAGTTCAGTCATATAAAAAATTGCGGCTCAAATCCAAGACGTGAAGGGTTACACCCTGGTCGAAATGGTATTGAATGCCTCATATATAATATAATATATTATATATATAATACAATATATATATAATATATAATGCAAAAACCAACCTGCCACCAACTCGGTCTGTTTGTATACGCTCGAATACCTCGGATGCCGTTTTATTTTCTTACTACGTCTGAGACTCTGAAAGTCGTCGCGAGCATTCGACGTTAACTTGAGAAGAAAAAATTGAACACACCGATAATACGTAATATAAAAAATAATAATCGACTCCTTAGCAGATAAATATAAAACAATAGTAATATTGCAAACCTAAAAATGCCCATGCACTCGGATGGCTCCCCATCTCGTCAGCAAGCACGCTGTTATATGATTCTGTAACGTTATTTGTGCGTCGAGATAAGCCGTGGACGCAAAAACCTGCAGGCTTTACTATCATCAACCACTGGCGCTCGTAATATCGGATAAAATCTCGAAACGCCGCAGTTAATGCTGGTGATAAAGCGTTTATCAAACTTTGATATTCTACGAGAATCATATTTTCGGACAAGAACGCTAAAGCCATAATCTTTCGCACGAACATCTTCGCGGCTTCGTCATCCCTTACGAGATTGTTGAGTTTCAGTTTCTTCACTTGCTTTACCAACGCCTTATTAAAATATATGCATAATTAGAAACAGAAATAATGAGGAAGAGTCTATTGTCACCGGAAGTAACTCCAATGTAGTCATGCAAATTGTCAAAAGCTACAGATTAATAACGTTCGAGATACACAACCATAGTGCTGCCAAATACCTATTTACTTTGTGTAACTTGTAAATTTACTTTCAGGTCAAGCATTTCCTTTTTACTCTGTGCAGGTCTGTAATAAATACTTTAAGTGGCAATAGACGGGGGCAAATATTAACAATCAAACTAATGAGGGCATGAAACGATACGTTGAACAATTTAAACGTCACCATCATTGATATTCTGTACCACGTTTCGTAAATTTACTATTAGGATAACTTCAGGAAAAATAAAATTTAGAGTGTTTCCCAAAATAGTATATTGTGCAACAAGGGTCGAACGTTGGCGATTGCGACGAGTGTGAGGTTTGCGGCCCGAGCGAAGCGAGAGCTGCAATCACACGAGTCGCAATCGCCAATTCGACCCTCGTTACACATCATATTTTTTGTTACAAGTGCATGAAGCTGCGGCACTTGGAATGGCAGTCGCGCGAGACGAATACTGAAAAGTGAGGTTATGTCTACAGGGACGAAAACGTCGAAAGTATACTCCCAAGGGACGAAAGTAAACGAAATGCGAACTGCGCATGCGCGACTCTGTCATTTCACTACAGGTTCACAACTGGCATGCAATGGGCCGCTTTCGGCTGGCAAGACTGCCATGTAAAGTGCCGCGATTCATGCACGTGTGACAATAAGGACATTTTTAAAAAGTTTTCCCTCCCATCCTTCGTAGTATAGATTTCGATGTCAAGTTAAACCTCACAAAAGGCAGTCCGTAGCAAAAAATCCTAAGAGGTGCGGCATTCGACGTTTGTGCCCAAAAACGCAGCACCTTTTAAACGTAATTATCAATTAGTGCTTTTCGCGAGCTGTTTTTTTTTTTAGATCGAAATATATACTTCTATAAGGTGGGAGATTAACTTTTTGTAATTTTTTGGGGTGAACCCAAAATACATATTCTTAATATTTTTTATTTTATAATTTTTATATAGGAAACCCTAAAAATGTCCAGTAGTGTGAATTTATTGAAAAAAAATTCTTTCCATCCTCCAGAAGTATAGATTTCAATCTCAAATTGAACCGTGCAAAAGACGGGCCCAGGCAAAAAATCCTAAGAGATGCCGCATTCAACGTTTGTACCCAAAAAATTCGACAACTTGTAAATTTAATTGTTGGCGTCCCTATTCGTAAAGTCTTTTAATGTCTTTTAGTATTTTTTGTTAATGAAAATATTCTGCGTAGAAAAAAATACGTACGGACCGCGTTCCTGTGCGACATTCTAGAATGACTCCTACACAGAATCTATCAAGAGTCTCACTAAGACTCTTCCGGATTCGTAACCGGACTCTGGAAAACCTCTTGCCGAGAGTTTCACTCGAACATGCACTTTTCTCCGAAGGATGTATTTATTTTTAAAAAAAAGCTTATCGAATGAGGGACGCCGACAGGTAAATTTAGAAGTTGTCGCATTTTCTGGGTACGAACGTTGAATGCCGCACCTCTTAGAATTTTTTGCTATGGACCGCCTTTCGTTCGGTTCAATTTGAAATCGAAATCTATACTTTAAAACGTTGGGAGAATTTTTTTTAAATGTCCTCTTTGAGAAACACCCTAATAAAATTATATAGTGAAACGCAACCGAAATACATACCGACATACCGAGTGAAGATAACTTTAAAAACTATATATTCGTTGCATGCCCTGATTATAATATGCGAAAAGGAATTCTTACTCGGTCGTAATGTATGTTGCAGCCTGTAACATGGGCATTTGTGAACACCCTTTTGCTCGCGTTCCGTAGCGCCTGTTCGAAATCTGTCATAACGATTTTCACGTTCACATATCTCGTTCAACATTTGCATATCTCGTTCGACATAAGACATGCGCGAACGGTAGGGCCTAAAAAAAATCGGGTCGAATAATATCTAATGTTTTTAATTTTTTATGTAATACTGGTGCGGTGGTTTAGTGGTTAGCGTGCTCGCCTCTAAACCAGAGCATCTGCAGGTCGACGGTTCAATACCCGGTTTCGAAGTTTCGCCGAGAATAAAAATATGGACGGAACGCAGCTCCAGATATATACATCGGTCACTCACACGTATTAACTGTAAGTGTGAGTGTCGGATATATGTAGGTGCACTCCATGTTAACATTCCCGGTGAAACGCAACGAAGCTCTGATACATGAAATCGAACCTAAGACCAGCTGTATCGGCATAGGTTTTCCGCAGCTTCCCTATGCCCATGATAGAAATGTCATGGCAAATGCGAAACAGAGGGGGAAGGCTAGCTACGGACCTGGGTCGACTCTGTATATAAGCGCACATGATGCTTAAACGGAGGAAAATGCAAATAAAAAAAGAAATTATGTAATGGTAAACGCACAAGATAATTTAGTCAGTGTTCAAATTTTTAAAATGATTCCTACGAATCCTACTATATAAAAGACAGTCCACAAGGAAGTCAAGATATTACAGTGCTCAACTTACGTGATCGTATGTGACCCCTAAGATCGTCAAAAGTTGGTACACATCTCGTAATTTCGGAGTGGTTTGAAATGTAGCGTCTATGAATACTCGACTAACGTTATGGAATGCCAGCTTAATGAATTCGGGATCGTACAAGACCAGATGACTTTTTCCCAGACTGTCTGTAATTAGTAGGCAGACAAGTCGTCCAACATCGTATTGCGTCAGTCTGCTGTTCTCAGGCTGCGCTAATTGCCGAGCCATTTCTTCCAAGTCCGTTGGATTCGGTGGATATATGTTTTTCCGCCACTCTTTTAGGGAGTTCTTGATGCTATTATAAGGTACTTCAACCTTTATTTCGGGTGGGAACCTATTGAAATAGTACCAATAATGATCATCATTAGAAAAAATAACGAAAGTTTACAACCGTTCATGGTGGTAAAATTTTAGCTTGATACATCGAAACGTTTTTTAGTTAATGAGCTTCAAACTTTGGACGCTACAATTCGCACGACACCGTAGTTACGGAATACACTGTCACGGGATATATACCATACACGCGAGATACGGTAGCCGTGTATTGTGTAATCTACACACCGTACACGGCATATACTGTAACTACGGTATTGTGCGAATAGAAAATTTGTAAAAAAAAAGTTCTTTCGTAATAGTGACATTAAAGAACAAGTAAAATCAACTTACAATAAAACCACGATTTCGTAGAGAACTTTCAACTTCCAATAATTTTGTCTCAATGCGGATTTCAGCGCATGCCTAAAATCAGCTTTCAATTGGCAGAGGTCATCCGAGAAACATATGGCAGAATGTTTATGTGCCAAAACAATTTCATGATTGTTAATGATCTTTGCGGTGCCACGGCAGTGCTGTGTCTGGCAACGAAGGTAACTATAATAAAGTGTAATTCAATTAAGACAACTCATAATATCAATATATATTATACAACTAATATAATTAATATACGTAATAATATTAACGTTTAATAACATAATATTACATAAAGAATAATTGGGTTCAGTGAAAAGTGTAATTACATCTTATATTCAATTACACTTTATCAATGTACGTGTAGCAGTATGTACTGACACGTTTCGATATTTCGGAGGGCAAGTCAAGGCAGTCGGTGTTAACTTTGAGAAACGAGATGCTATAGTCTCTATCGAATTATCGCGTCGAAGATAATTCCCCGACGAGAAAATATAATTTTTACAAATTTCTCGTACAGCGAAGAGTTCGTGAACCTGATTCGTCGCGGGATTTGGGGAAATTGGAGCAGAGGAATATAGTCTGGGGAAATCGGAATAGAGGAAAGAATAGGAGAATGACTTGTTCCTATCTGGATCAAACATTTTTATCAATTTTAAAAATTAATAAAGTTTTTCGAGCCCGCCTCAGATCGGTTGAGCGATCAGAGTGATCAGACTTCGAGTGATCAGACCGTTAATCACTGGCTTCAAGCACAGGATCTGCAACATTAAAATTGCCTGCAAGAGATGCGGGTGACAAAAGGGAGTTTATTTGAATTCGTGGTGAGGAAAATGTTAAATTAGGAAAATCCCGATAACCTTAGTCAGAGAGAAGCTCCAAAGATGGTCCGAAGATGAGCCAAGGAAGCTCCAAAGATTAATTGTTTATAGGAAGATTAGGGATGAGGGATTCACGAAACGCGCATTCCTAATCGTCGACCTTCTTCCAATAAACAATTAATCATTTTTGGAGCTTCGCTTTAACTAACGTTATCGGGATTTCCCTGATTTAACATTTTCCAATGAGTGAATCTTAACTCATTTTTAATTGGCCACGTGGAGAGTTAAAAATGAAATCGCAAACAGCTCTGTAATCGAAAGGTAGTCGGGTTTAGCTCAAGGTTACTGTAAAGATTCCCCATCTCGCGCGGACCCTCGAAAGTGCCAGTATTGTCTTCTAGCTTTGAAATACTGACATCATGGACGAAAAAATCTGTACATTTCTTTTCGGTAATTGTTTCGTTAGAAAGAACAAGGAGTTCATAAATCGCTTAAAAATAAAAATAAATTCTCAACATTAAAAAAAAAATGTTGACAAATTTTATTGACGACTTGGAGAATCGAAAATGAAATTGCAAACTGCACGGTACTCGGAAAATAGTCGAATGTAGCTTGTCGCTGTTCTGAGTGATCAAATTTGTCGCGCACGATGAAGATTCCCGATTTATGATGTACATCGTGAATTAATCAATACGAAACGCAGGAGGATAATAGTAGTAAAGTTTCGTGGTGTTCTCACATTAGAAGACGTATACTCGATAGAGAGGGAGAGAGCGAGAGAGGGAGAGAGGATAGAGAGGGAGAGAGAAACTTTACTACTATTATCCTCTGTGTTTCCTATTGATTAATTTATGAGGCACTTCATAAATCAGGAATCTTGGTCGTGCGCGACAAATTCGATCGCTCAAAACAGTAACGAGCTCCATTAACGATCTTTCGATTACTGTGCAGTTCGAAATTTCATTTTCGATTCTCCAAGGCCCCAATAACAAACATTTTTCAGCGTTTTTTTCTTTACGTTAAGATTCTTATTTTTAAGCGATTTATGAAATCATTATTTGTTTAAACAGCACAATTAACAAAAAAAAATGTCCGATTTTTTTTTTACACGATATCAGTATTTCAAAGCTGGAAGACCAAACTGGCATTTTCGAGAGCCCACGCGGGATGAGGAATCTGCGGCGTGCGCGAAAGAAGCCCCATCGTTTACAGCAATCTCGAGCTAAACAGAAGTACCTTTCGATGACTAAAAAGCTTACAAAGTAATATTCAATTCCCAAAAGTCTAAAAAATGAAAATCTCAAGATTTTTTTTTATTTCAAATTTTTTCAATTTTAATTAAGCGTTGACACGCTCGATTGTTTACAGCAATCTCTAGGTAAACTCGACTCTCTTTCTATTATTGTGCAGTTCACGATTTAATATTCGGTTCTCCAAGTCTGCAATGAAAAAAAAGATTGCTCTCCCATTCTTGATTCGTAGGTGACGAGGTAAGTGAATCGATAGATTTGTTTATTCAGTCATTGTTAATCGCTTCACTATCAGGGGCCAAAATATGTAGGGGCAGAAACGTATAGAGAATTACATTTCTCTGACAGTGAAGGGGTTAAATAATTTCCATGCTTTTCACATTGTCTCTCTATCGGTAGTACAGAAAAATTCTCTTTCCGTAGCACAGAGGTTACAATCAGCTCGACAACCCAATTTTTTAATCGCGTTGTCGAGTTCATTGTCAACTCTGAGCTACATCTGTAACGAAAGTTCGAAAATCTCGTTACAAACTACGACCGCGCTGAATCCTAGGGGGTAGCACGAGAAGGGTACACGAGGGGTACGCTCGGAGTTCGCGAGTAAGTGTTTCTATTAGGTCTAATAAAAAAATTGTAGAAATAACATGTTAGAATCTTTCTGTTTTTTTCTGGTAATTAATTTGAAGCTCGAAGACCGAACTGGCTTTTTCGAGGAGTGGAGCAGAAGGGCAATCTTTGGTGTGACCGAGGGGCTAGATCGCAACCTCGTGCTAAACTCGGCTACCGTTCGATGCAGTGCAGTTTGCGATGCACTTTTCAATACTACATAGGAGCAATAAAAAATGTCTGAAACAATTTTTTTTTAATTAAAAATGTTTACATTAAAAAAAACAAATTGTTTATTTTTTTTAAATGTGAATTATTATCAATTTTTTATTTAAACATTCAATGAACTCATTGTTCGTTCGAACAAAAAAATTAGGAACATTTTTTTAATTTTCTAATTAAAAAAAAATATATTTACTCCGTATTTCGAGACCGAAGACCAAAGTGACTCTTCGGAAAGGGCGCGCGTGAGGGGAATTCACAAAACAACACAAAAAATCGAAAACAAATGTTTTCAGATTTTTTAAAGTTTCATCTTTTATATTACGGTATTTTTTCGATTGCTCATTTCGTAGACTCCCGTCGATAATTTGCAAGAGTCGAGACAGGTGAATCGATAGACTTCGATCTTCAGTAATTGTGTAAAGGTTTCAATGCTTTCCGTAGCACAGGTAAGGTCCTCTTTGCTTGTTGTTGACCTTGAGAGACGAGGTGCTATACCAGGTGTATAGGCTCTCTCGAAATATCATGTAGAAATTAATTCCTCATCGGCAAAATATAATTTTTTTCAAATGTCTCATGCAGTAAAAAATTCGTGTACTGGGCTCGGCTGAGGGTCATGGAAAATGAAAATAGGGAAAATAAAAGGAGAATGTCTTGTTTGTTTATAGATCGGAAATTTTAATAAATTGTAGTAATTTATAAAGTTTTTCGGGATTGCCTCAGATCGATAACTGGACTCACTCACGCGGTTCGCGCCGCTCTAGTGATCAGACCCTTCATCATTGGCTTTAAGGGATCTGCAATAATAAAATAGTTTACTCGAGAAGCGAGCAACCAAAGGGAATTTATTTGAATTTCTGGTGAGGAAAATGTTAAATTATGGAAATCCCGATAACGTCAGTCGGAGAGAAGTTCCAAAGATGGATGATTATTAGAAGAAGGTTGGTGATTACTATTTCGAAGCTCGAAAAGCAAACAGGATTTTTCAAGGGAGCACGCGGAAGGGGAATTTGCGGCGTACGCGAGACGCTCAAGCGTTTACAGCATTCTCGAGCTAAAGTGAAAACTCCCTTTCGCTTAATGAACAGTTTGTGATGTAATATGCAACTCCCAAAGTATACGTAAAAAAAACTTTCTTTATTTACGATTTTTTTCATTTTATTTAAGCATTCCACGAACGCATTATTCGTATCGAATTTTATTGAGTATTTTTTAAATATGTAGTCCATATTTGGAAGCTCTAAAGCGAAACTGGCGTTCTTGCAGGCCCGTGCGGAAAGGCTGTTCTCAAAAAATAGTACATTTCGATACTCGTGCAAAAAGACTTTTCGCACGAGTATCGAACAAAATTTTATTTCACACCTCGTGGAATATAATTTTGTTCGATACTCGTGCAAAGGACTTTTTCTAAACTCTTGTGATTGTAACACTCGCCTTTGACTAGTGCTGCAAACTCACACGCGTCACAAAAAGTTTTTTCGCACGGTTACCGAAATGGATTATTTAAATTAAAAGAAAGTTTCATCTTACATTACATCTTTCCTTCGATTGCTCACTTCGAAGACTCTCCCGTCGTGGAGTCGCAAGTGTCGAGTCAGGTTATTCGGCGGATTTCGATGTTCAGTCATTATTTAATGCTTTCGGAGCTTCTCGCATTGTTTTCGTAACAAAATAAAAATTCTCTTTTCGTAGGACAGACTTTGCGCACAGAGAATTATCTTGACAATGCGATTATAGAAAATTTGCAGACCCGTGAAAGAGCTCGAGGCACCAACTTCGGCCGTACTGCTTATTGCTGCGCGAGTTTCGTGGACCACGCTGACTCTTCGGAGGCAGCCCGAGAGGGGCACCCAGGGGGTACGCTCGGCGTTCGCTAGGAAACGTTTCTGCGAAACAGAGGCCAGCCGTGTTTACATTTTTAAGAACAAAGATTTCTCGTTTTTGAGATTGCAAATCTACAATGTCTATGAGCAGATTCTAAAACGTATTTAATATCTTTCTATTGAATATCTTTCGACTCTTCAAAAGTTGCAAAATTTTCATTTCCTCCATTTATTAGTCATATTACCGAATAAAAAAACCTTGCGCTTAACACTAAAAAAAATTATTCAGGAGATTTATACCCTTATTTTCCGTTCCAGATAAAAAAAAATGCCGAAAAAAATTTTTTTTGTTGCATGGATTCATGCACTCATTAATCGTAACAAAAATATTACTGAAAATTAATGATGTTAGAGATTTTTTTTTTGCTTGTCGTAAGTATTTCGTATCTCGAATACCGAATAGGCACATTTGAGGGGTCGCGCAAAAGAGAAATCTTTGGCGTTCGCGAGTAGCTCGATTGTGTGCAGCAATTCGGAGCTAGACTCGACTAGGGGAGACCGGGGCAAAATTGCACAGCGGGGCAAAACGCGATTATGAAACAAAACGCAATTTTCCAATAACTTTTGAATAGTGGAAATGGTCGTCCGTGGGGCAAAACGGGACTTCAAAATCCAAATGTATCGTTGGGACAAAATGGGGCATTGAAAAATCATTGGAAAATTAAGTTTTGCCCTCACTGTCCCGTTTTGCCCCACGGTCCCATTTTGCCCCGCTCACCCCTACATTTCCATTGATGATCAATTTGCGATGTAATTATCAATAAACAAAAATTCTCTTTTTTTTGTTGTAATTTAAGATTTTTAAATATTATTTAAGCGTTCTACGAACTTATTTTTTGTTCGAATAAAACAAGGACCGCCATTTTTCCTTAAGTTGTTTTTCGTTGTTTCGCAGATTCCACGCGCGGGCGTGGAATCTGCGGCGTCCGCGCGACGCTTGGGTGTTTACAGCAATCTCGAGTTAAAGTTAAATCTTTCATTCGATTAATGAACAGTTTGTGATGTAATATAGAATTTAGATGTAATACAGAATTCCCAAAGGTCCATTAAAAAAATCTCAAAAAGGTTTTTTGTCTTAATTGAGATAAAAAAAATTAAGCGTTCCACGAACGCATTATTCTTTCGAACGTAACTATTAACGAAATTTTTTTTTTCGCTTTTTTTCTCAGTCTAATTCACCTGCTGGCTGGTTTGCGATGTACTCTTCAATTCTTCACAGATGCAATAAAAAAAAGTCCGAAACAATTTTTTTTAATGACAAATGTTTACATTTAATAAAACAAATTGTTTAATTTTTTTTAATGTGAGTTATTATCAATTTTATTTAAACATTCAATGTACTCATTGTTCGTTCGAACAAAAAAATTACAAAAATTTGTTTATTTTTTACTTTTTATTTGTTTTTTAAAATTTTTTAAATTTTTAAATTTTTTATATTTACTTCGCATTTCGAAACCGAAGATCAAAGTGACTCTTCAGGAAGGGCGCGCGTGAGGGGAATTGACAAAACAAGACACAAAATCGCAAAAAAATGTTTTCCGATTTTTGAGTTTCACTTCGAAGACTCTCCCGTCGTTAATTTGCAAGAGTAGAGACATGTAAATCGATAGACTTCGATGTTCAGTAATTGTAAAAAGATTTCGACGCTTTCAGTAGCACAGATAAAATCCTCTTTCCTTGTTGTTGACCGTGAGAGACGAGATGCTATAGGCTCTCTCGAAATATCTTGAAGAAATTAAGTCCTCAACGACGAAATATAATTTTTTCAAATTTCTCATGCAGTAAATAACTCGTGTACTGGGCTCGACTGAGAGTCATGGGAAATGAAAATAGGGAAAATAACAGGAGAATTTCTTGTTTGTTTATAAATCGGACATTTTAATTAATTTTTGTAATTATTAAAGTTTTTGGGGATTGCCTCAGTTCGATAACTAGACTCACTCAAGCGTTTCGCGCCGCTCGAGTGATGAGATCCTTCATCATTGGCTTCAAAGGATCTGCAATAATAACATTGTCTAGTCGGGAAGCGAGAAACCAAACGGAATTTATTTGAATTTCTGGAGAGGAAAACGTTAGATTATGAAAATGGCGATATCGTCAGTCAGAGCGAAGCTCCAATGATGGTTGATTGTTTGGGTAGATAAAGGTTGGTGATTTGTATTCCGCAGCTCGAAAACTAAACAGGATCTTTCAAGAGGGCACGCGGAAGGGGAACTGTCGGGATACCCGAGACGCTCGAGCGTTTACAGCAATCGCGAGCAAAACTCAACTTTCTTTCGCTGACTGAATAGTTTGCAATGTAATATAGAATTCCCAAAGGTCCAGTAAAAAAAAAAAAAAAAAATTGAAAATGTGTTTTGTTTTATTCAAATAGGCACATTCGAGGGGTCGCGCAGAAGTGAAATCTTTGGCGTTCGCGAGCAGCTCGATTGTGTACAGCAATTCAGAGCTAAACTCGACTACGCGAGACCGAGGCAAAATGGCACAGCGAGGCAAAACGGGATTATGAGACAAAACGCATTTTCCAATAGCTTTTGAATGGTGGAAATGGTCGTCCGTGGGGCAAAACGAGACTTCAAAATCCGAATGAATCGTTGGGACAAAATGGGCCATTGAACAATCATTGGAAAATTAAGTTTTGCCCTCACTGTCCCATTTTGCCCCGCTCACCCCTACATTTCCATTGATGATCAATTTGCGATGTAATTATCAATAAACAAAAATTCTCTTTTTTTTTGTTGTAATTTAAGATTTTAAAATATTATTTAAGCGTTCTACGAACTCATTTTTTGTTCGAATAAAACAAGGACCGCCGTTTTTTCTCAAGTTGTTTTTCTTTGTTTTTTTTTTACATGTAATGCGCATTTCGACGCTCGGCGGCCAGGCTGGCTCTTTCAAAGGGACGCGCGTGCGTGGAATCTGCGGCTTTCGCGAGAAGCTCGGGTGTTTACAGCAATCTCGAGCTAAACTTAAATCTTTCTTTTGATTAATGAACAGTTTGTGATGTAATATAGAATTTCCAAAGGTCCATTAAAAAAATCTCAAAAATGTTTTTTGTTTTATTAAAGAAAAAAAAATTAAGCGTTCCACGAACGCATGATTCCTTTGAACGAAATTATTACCAAAATTTATTTTTTTTTATATATATATATTTTTCTTTGTCTATTTCACATCTACTGCGCATTTCGTCGGTCGGTGGTCAAGCGGGCTCTTTCGAATCTGCGGCATCCGCAAGCCGCTCGAGAGTTTGCAGCAATCTCGAGCTAAACTCAAATCTTTCTTTCGATTACTGAATAGTTTGTAACGTAATATAGAATTCCCAAAGGTCAAGTAAAAAAAACTCTTAAACAGGCTTTTTGTCTTAATTGAGATAAAAAAAAAAATGTTCCATAAACGCATTATTCTTTTGAACGAAACTGTTGCCCACTTTTTTAAAACTTTTTTCTTTGTCTATTTCATATGTAGTGCGCGTTACGCGCTTGGCGGCCAGGCCGGCTGTTTCGAAGGGGCACGCGGCAGGGGAATCTACGGCGTCTGCCAGCCGCTCGGGAGTTTACAGCAATCTACAGCTAAACTGAAAAGTTTCTTTCGATTAATAGATCGATAGAATTCCCAAAGGTCCATTTTAAAAAAAATCTCAAAAAGGTTTTTGGTCCTAATTGTGATAAAAAAAAATCCATAAACGCATTATTCTCTTGATCGAAACTGTTGCCCACTTTTTTAACTTTTTTCTTTGTTTATTTCATATGTAGTGCGCATTTCGACGCTTGGCGGCCAAGCTGGCTCTTTCCAAGGGCCGGACAGGAGGCGAATTTTCGGCGTTCGCGAGACGCTCGAGCGCTACAGCAATCTCGAGCTAATCTCAAAACTCCTTTTCGTTTAATGAACAGTTTCTGATGTAATTTACAATTCCCAAAGTATACGTAAAAAAATCCCCTTTTTATTTAAGATTTTTTACATTCTATTTTGGCTTTCCACGAACGCATTATTCGTACCAAATTTTATTTAGTATATTTTCTTTGTCTTTTTTTCATACACTGAGAAAAAGAAATGGTTGAATTAAGCAAATGCGCGGTGACATACGTTCAAAGATGTATTCTGTTGGCACAACAAATATGTTTGTTTCAATCGACAAATTTTGAATAAATTGAAGCAAATAATCATTTAACAAAACAATGTTTTATTTGTACCAAACAAATAACAGCTTTGCACGTATGTCACCGCGACTTTTGGTTAATCCAACCAGTTTTTTCTTTCTCAGTGTATGTAGTCCATATTTGAAAGTTCTAAAGCGAAACTAGCGTTTTTCAATTATCAAAAAAATATTTTTAAATAAAAATAAAGTTTCATCTTACATTACGTCTTTCCTTCGATTGCTCACTTCGAAGACTCTCCCGTCGTGGATTCGCAAGTGTCGAGCCAGGTTAATCGGCGGATTTCGATGTTCAGTCATTGTTAGATGGTTTCGGCACTTGTCACATTATTTTCGAAATAAAAATCCTCTTTCTGTAGGACAGATTTGCAACACAGAGAATTATTTTGCCAACGCGACTATCCAAATCTTGAAGATCTGACAAAGAGCTCGAGGCAGCGACTTCGACCGTACTGATTGCCGCGGCGCGATTTTCGCTCGCCACGCTTGACTCTTCGGTGGCAGCGCGGAGGGGCTCGAGAGGGGCACGCGAGGGGTACGCTTGGCGTTCGTTAGGATGCGTTTCTGCGAAACAGAGGCCAACCGTGTTTACATTTTTAAGAACAAAGACTTCTCGTTTTTTCGTCCGCAAATTTACAATGTCTACGAGCAGATTCTAAAAAAATATTCATTATCTATTTATTGAATATCTTTCGACTCTTCAAAAGTTGCAGAATTTTCATTTCCTCCATTTATTAGTCATATTACCGAATAAAAAAACCTTGCGCTTAGCACTAAAAAAAAAAATTATTCAGGAGATTTATACCCTTATTTTCCGTTCCAGCTAAAAAAAATGCCGAAAAAATATTTTGATTTTTGTTTATTGCATGGATTCATGCACTCATTAATCGTAACAAAAAAAAATACTGAAAATGATGTTAGAGATTTTTTTTGCTTGTCGTAAGTATTTCGTATCTCGAATACCGAATAGGCACATTCGAGGGGTCGCGCAGAAGTGAAATCTTTGGCGTTCGCGAGCAGCTCGATTGTGTACAGCAAGTCAGAGCTAAACTCGACTACGCGAGACCGAGGCAAAATGGCACAGCGAGGCAAAGCGGGATTATGAGACAAAACGCATTTTTCAATAACTTTTGAATGGCGGAAATGGTCGTCCGTGGGCCAAAACGAGACTTCAAAATCTGAATGTATCGTTGTGTGTCTCTGAATGTATGATTTTTTAAATATTCCATTTTAATAAAATTTTTTTAGGCCTTTACTAAAATGTTTTTATTATAAAATCATCCGCTTATATAAATATAAAGTTGTTTATTGCGTGTAACGCCATACGCTTTCAACCTCACGCCATCATTAGAATTTTGTTCTCCGTTGTGATCTTCCTCTTGCTGTAGAATAAAACAGAATTCAGTACATGTTGTTGTTATCAGTACATGTACAGTACAACAAAATGCCCCACTACAAAATTGCAAAAAGAAAATAAAAATCGTGAACTTTAAAAGGTTCAAAATTGAAATTTTCCTTTATCTTTCTCATAATGTTCGTTTATCTGCACAGATTCCTCTATGAGGAAGCAAAAAATTAAACTACATTATATTGAAAAGAAATTATACTCGAGTAAGTTAAAAAGTGTGAGTCAATAAAATTAACGAAAAACTAACCTGTACGATATTTTTCTCCGGTGCATTGGCGTGCGGCTCCGCCGTCGATTGTTCGTCGTTTTCCGTCCGAAAGTGTACGAAAGTGGTATGTCGATATTTTCATTACCGTCCCACATGTGGACGATTCTCGGCTCTGCTCGCTCTTCCTTATTTCGCTGGTCCTCCAGTGTTTCTTCTACCTCTGCATCCGCCGTTATATCAGTGATAAAATCAGCCAGTTACGCCTGGCGTTGATTTTGCAGCCTCGATGCCTCGGTCATGCACCACAAAATCTCTTTTCCCAAACACTCATCCCTCTCTTCAAACTCCGCGATTTTTTTTTACCATATCCGCCATTTCAATTAATAATGCGCGAAACAATTTCGATGCTACCTCCGCTACGTCTCGAGACCGAATGAGCTGAGACCTTCCCCCAGTCGCCGTCTCGAATCTGCACGGCTGCGCGCTCATTCTCCGCCTATCATGGCTCCCTCAGCGGGCCTTTCCCGATATTTCTACGTCTCGAGAGGTAGCGGTCGTAGCATCGAAATTGTTTCGAATGTCGCGCCAGTAATTAATCGAAATTGCGGATACGTTAAAAAAAATCGCGGCCTATAAAGAGAGGAATAAGTGCTTAGAAAAAGAAATTTTGTGGTACATGGCCGAGGCATTAAGAGTAGAAAATCAACGCCAGGCGTTACTGGCCGAATTCATCGACAACATGATGGCGGATGCCGAAATAGCTGGAGGACCTGAAAAAATAAAGAAGATCAAGCAGAGCCGAGAATCGTGCACGTGTGGAACAACAACGAAAACGTCAGCGGTGTACCAATTTCGTACTCGCCGGAAAATATCGAAGAATCGACGGCGAAGCTGCACACCAGTTCTCAGCAGGAAAATATCGTGGAGGTTAGTTTTTCGTAAATTTTATTCCTTTTATTAACTTATACTTTTTATCTTACTTCAGTATAATTTCTTTTGGATATAATGTAGTTTAAATTTTGCTTCGTCATAGAGGAAGCTGTGTAGATGAAGGAACATTATGAGAAAGCTAAAGGAAAATTTCAATTTTCAATTTTTTAAAGTTTATGATTGTTATTTTCTTTTTCCAATTTTGTAGTCGGGCATTTTGTTCTTTTGTTGCTGTTGCATGTACTGATACTATCCTGTTTTGGTCTACAGCAAGTGGAAGCTCGCAACGGGGAACGGAAGGCAAACAACGGCGTTTAACTCAAAATCGAAAATGTCAGGTTGGAATGCTGCCCGTCCCAGCCTGATCAGCCATTGCGACTGAGATCCGGCAGAAAAGTTCGTTACGCGGCATAAAAAAACTTACCTTTATAGATCCTGATAATTTATAATAATAACATTTTTTATTTTTCAACAATTTGTTAATGACATTTTGGAATTATTGTTATGCAACATTAATCTTTTCCGCACCTTAAATATACTTAATTTTTATCACATTTTTATACCATCGAAAAGTGTTTGCAATTCCCTCTAATTTCTCTGAAAAATTTTCATATCCCGACCTCATCAAATTTAAAATGATTAATTCTCATATTGTTTCCTCGTAAAAGCTGAACTTTGGAATATTCTCAAACTCTCACCTACCTTTCGTTGATTTCGTTGAACAGATTTGTCTATGACACTCATTTTGTAATATTCCCTTCAAGGATAACATTTGCAACGATCATTGTGCAACATTTAGAGCGCACGCTGGTAACTCAAGTCATCGAACGAGCGCGAAATAAAATTCAATTCACACTTACCTTTTGTCGTTTATATTGAACATTCAAGCACTTTTATACTAGGGCCTCGATTTGTGCGGCCTCGGTTTTCGCGACAGTCCCTACTACGGAGCGAATATCGATCGACGCAGTCAGCTATATGCCGTGCTCGACAGTTAGTATGGGCGGCCATATGCAGCCTCGATTTTCATGGGTATCAACGGGAATCTGTCTCGCCGCGGTGAATAAAGTCTATACTAAAGTCTCTGCAAATGATTAAAAAAAATCAATTATGAAAATACACCACAGGTGATTAATATGTCCAAGCATACTTAGTCGGGTAGTTCACTACAACGCTCTAAATTTCGAAACTTTTGGTTCACGCAAATCTAAATTATCACACCGTACGGCGTCGAATAGGAAAATTTGTTAAAAAAAAACTGCTTTTTAAATGTACTCATCTGCGCAGAAGTTTTCACATACTTCCCTTTGGAATAGTTCGCTTTCGGAGAATCTGCTTTTGGGGTTTTGCCTTTTCGGGGAATCTACTTTCGGAGTTTTCCCTTTTCGGGGAATCTACTTTCGGAGTTTTCCCTTTTCGGGGAATCTACTTTCGGAGTTTTGCCATTTCGGATAATTTACTTTCGGTGTTTTTCGTTTTCGGAAAATTATTTTTCAGAGACGAATATTTTCGGAGAAACTCATATTGGAGAATTGTTCTTTTGAAGAATTTCATTCCGGTGCCTTAATCATTCCAAACAATGATTTTCTGAGTTATAATCTTCGTTTATATTATCTATCTTCGACCTACAAATTTCGCCCTTTCAGACTCTTGTATTATTAGCTATTCTATAAATTAATTTTCCAATTTTCACAAATATCTGAACTTTAAACTTTTGCAAATTGGAATATTGAAATTATAGCTCTGCGGAAATAAATGTGCGGTTCATGCACACTTTCGGTACTGGCCACTATTTATTCTTTCAATTTCGCATCATTTTCTGTCGTAGCTACAACCGTTTACTGATTGTTTAATCGGTTATATGGACTTATGATGGTATAACCCATCGTACAATATATCGTGCAAGATATTCCGTTCGGAGTTTTGGGCTGTCGAATATTAATCATTCGGAATTTCAACCCCGCCTCGTTTTATACGGTATATGATAAAGGACGATTTAAGGAGGCAACGAAAGACTACACGACGGAAGACGATGATGACTACACGACGGAAGACGATGACTGTTTACTTTCACGCGTGTGGGAGACTGCGTGGGTTGCTTGGCGACCAGGGACGTTCGCCGGAGCTTCCGCCAGTCAAGGTGTCGTCCCGCAGCAGGTCGTCCTAAAACTATCCTTTTCGATCAGGTTCGGTCACTTCCAGTGTGAAAATTTCATTTTTCGATCGGAAGTGACGCTTCCTTAAATATTACTGTCGATCGAAATATGAGATTTTGAAACCAAAAGTGACGTTTCCCCTAGATACCGCTACTTCTTGTCGAAAAACTCGATATTTAAACCGGAAGTGACATATCTCACAAACGACGACACAACTGATATAAAATCTTATACTTCGACCGGAAATAACGTTATTTAGGGGAAACGTCATTTCCAGTTTGAAAATATCATTTCTCTACAGGAATTGAGGTATCTAGGGGTAAGGTCTCTTTCGGTTTGAAAATTCCATTTTTCAACCGAAAGTGACGTTTCCGTAGATGACGTCGCTTCCGATGGGAAACTGAGATTTGAAAACCGGAAGTGACCTTTCACCTAGATGTTACTTCCGATCGAAACATGATTTTTTGAAACCAAAAATGACGTTTACCCTAGAAAAAGCTCTTTCTGGTCGAAAATTAAGATTTTTAAACCGAAAGTGACATATCCCACAGATGATGTCACATCCGGTTCAAAATCTCATACTTCGACCGGAAATGTGACGTGATTTAGGGGAAACGCCATTTCCACTTTGAAATTTTCTCTACTAAAATTGACGTCATCTAGGGATAATGTCTCTTTCGGTTTGAAAATATCACTTTTGACCGGAAATGACATCATTGAGGAGAAACGTCACTTCCTGTTTGAAAAAGTAATTTGTCGACCGGAAGTGACGTTTCCTTAGATGAAGTCGCTTCCGGTGGAAAACTGAGATTTAAAAACCGCAAGTTGCCTTTTCCTTAGATGTTACATCTTGTCTAAAAATATAAATTTCAAACGCTTGTACTAGATGACGAATAATGAGATTTTAAAACCGGAAGTGACGTTTCATAGAGATGTTACTTCCGATCGAAACATGAGATTTACTTAGATAACGCTATGGCTCGTCGAAATAAGACATTTTTAAACTGGAAGTGACATTTCTCATAGATGACGTCACATCCGGTTTAAAATCTCAAACTTTGACCAGAAATGATGTCATTTAGGGGTAACGTCATTTCCCGTTCAAAAATATCATTTCTCGACTGAAAGTGACGTCATCTAGGGTAAGGTGACTGTCGGTTGGAAAATGTTATTTTTTCTATTCTCTTTTTAAGTGTGGTTTCCATACTTCGTACATGTGTTTTATATGGCTCAATGGACCATGTCAACTTCGGGTGCGAATATATCTATTTATGGACAGAAAAACCAATTCATATTTTACTGATGTTTTACTGCTTATTAAATGTTGTGCGCGTTCCGTTAAAATATAATCTTCAAAAAACAATCCTTGGGGGGTTACTAACGTCATGCAAGGAGAAATAAGCTATGTGAAAAGGTAATTACGTTCCTTATGAAATTTTCTGCCCTTTACGAAAAAATCGGTATTTAACCACTCGCATTCGCCGATCTTAATCGAATGATTTACAATTTCGTACTCTTGATTATATTTCCTGTGGATATTTTGGATGAACACCAATTAACGCTGAATTAATTCAATAATATAAATATATGTCCGAAAACACAAATTCTCACTTACCTTTTGTCGTTCTCGTTGAATGAATTTTATAAGGCTCAATCATTTCACAATGATCGTCGAGACAATAACGAAAATTACCTTTATCTTCTATAAATATGCACTCGCAGATAAAGCCGGTTATACATAAAGGAGCGAAATAAATTGCCAACACTGCCAGTATACACTTACCTTCTATGTTCTAACTCGACGACACAATCACTTGTCATTTCCCTAAAAGGTAAATACGACGTTGATGTTGAAAAAAGTTGAGAATTGAAATTTTTATATCACTCTATCATAAATGTTGGAAGTTGTTAGTTAAAAACTTTTAATTTTTTTTTTATATGGAAAAGATGTGTGGAAAGACCCAAAATTCAAAGCACAGTTAAAAACCTGAAAAAATTCATATGCGTTTGCCCGGTAATTTGTCAAACAATTAATTTCTTCATTGATTTGTTAATAACATTTTGGAATTATTATTCTGCAAAGTTAATCTTTTCAGTACCTTTAATATGCATGCATTTTTTCAGATTTTTATACCACCAAGAAGTACTTGCAATTTTCTCTTACTTTCCTTGAAATTATACGAAATGACCGCGAAGTGACAGAACTACCTTAAACCAGCAGGCAAGAGTCAGCGTCAAGAAAAATTCATCGGCAATGCATCGTAAGCAGGATCTATGAATTATTTCAGACTTTTCTGGAGATGCTACCGGCCAGTCCACGTCTCTGGGCGATCGAACGAATCTGTTTAGAGACTTAACACCCTTGAAACAGGGGCCAGGGGCCAGTTTCAGGAAAAACTCTTTGGCAGAGCATAGTACATACCATGAGTAGTATATATAAATTATTTCAGAATATTGTCAGAGTGCTACTGGTCAGACCGTGACTCTATACGAGGGAACGCATTCGTGTCGACACTTAAGACCCTTTAAAAATGTACTTATACAATCAGTTTCACATAACTTTATCCGGTAACAAGTAGGGTATATCTGTAGAAGATTGTGTTAATTAATTCAGAATTTTATGTAAATGCTACCGCCCGAAATTCGTCTTTATAGTTATTTCCTACAGACCCTTTAAAAACATAGTCAAAGGGTCAACTTCACCTTATTGTGCAGTACACATCTTAAATAATATGTGGCATTTTTTCAGAATTTTATCTCAAAGAGTTTTATGCAAATCGATTCTTATTTTGTAGCCATTATCGTCGCGTATCCGTATCACGCGCACGTTAGCCCGTGGCCTCCCAGCGGTGCGCGAACGCTGGCCGCTAGCTCGGCCGCCAGCTTCATATCACAGATTTTTCCTTTCGGAGAATATACGTTCGGGGATTTTGTCCTTCGGTGAATCTACTTTCGGAGACTTGCAATTTCGGAGAATCTACATTTGGGGATTTGCTCGTTAGGAGATTTGTTTTCAATGTCCTGTCTCAAAAAAAAAAAAAAGAAAAAATGCATATTTAGAGAATGTTATAACGAAGAAAATAAGCTCAGAGAAAAGTGTGTACGATGAAAAATACGGGAGTTACGGCATGCTAAAGATTTGTTTTCAATGCCCTGCCTCAAAAAAAAAAAAAATAAAGTTAAGAAATAAAAAAAATAAAAAAATATGCCCTGTATCGAAAAAAAAATCTAGAAAAAAATGCATATTTAGAGAATGTTATAACGAAGAAAATGAGACCAGACAAAAGTCTGTACGATGAAAAATACGGGAGTT
>JAPYZD010000982.1:0-29840 GCA_030522725.1 Ichneumoninae sp. B BG-2022a | reverse complement strand
AACAAATTACCCGGCAACAAAACTTTTTTTTATGAAAATGATTCGTTTATTTTTCTGAATACGTATGAATTTTTTGCAGATTTTTAAGTAATCGTTGATCTTTGTTCTATAAAAAAAAATAAAAAATCAACGATTACTTAAAAATCTGAAAAAATTGACGATCAATGATACGTTTAAAAGAATATTTATTCAGAGGGTTGACGGACTTAGGCCGTCAGTTCTACACCTTTCACAATAGGTGTAGAAGGTGCATACAAAAAAAAACAAGAAGCAATGCTAAACAAAATAAAAACAAGTAAATAATAATATGTCATACATCAAATTGACGGCAATATCTATATTTTTTAAAAGAGCGAATGTTCGATTCGCTCTTTTAAAAAACGATCTAGATTTTCATCCGCGTCCATTTCTTTTACGACTAATCCAATTTTTGTTATCTAAAAATTCTGAAACTGCAACAAAATACCACAAGCTCGTGCCGAAAAAAATATTAAAATCTTTTCCAACTTTACGGTAATGAGTAATATATTATTTTTTTCAGCGAGCAAAGTTCGCGCATCGTCACTCGATAGCCGGTCAGGAGACAGCGGGCCGAAGGACGTCGCGTCGTCTGCAGCACGTTATCGAGAAGAAAGCGTCGAAGATGTTGCTGCGAGCATCACAGACGACGGGTCTGTCGTTCCCGACGTCGAGAAAGCCACTGCCCCAGCCGTCGGGTCACGCTCTCGAGGACGCGGCGCCCGACGAACAGGAGATGGAGAACTACTTGCTGCTCACCGCTGGACTTCACAAATTGATGCAGGCCGAGCGTAGCCTGGTGGCGAAGATTCTGCGATCGCTCCTGCAACCTCAGGTACTCGAGGCCACAGTGCGCGACGCTATGGATCTCGTCGCTCACGACGGCGACAGCATCGCGACGCGCGCCAAACGATGCATCGCCAGGCGCGACTTCTCCGCCGTTCTCGTTGTTTTTCCGATCCTCAAACATCTCGGCGAACTCAAACCCGACCTCGAGAGGACCGTCGAGGGATGCGACTACGCGCTGCGATCGAAATTCGCTTCGGTCTTGAACACACTCAATGCCACCGTAAGTTTCGCACTGCATTAGAAGCTCGATTGATCGGAATCAATTTGGGTCGAACCTAGTTCGGATGAACGATTGTTCGGATAATGAAAATTTAATAACAAACCATTACATACCAGAGCTGGGCAGTATTTTAAATACTTGATGTATTTTAGGTATTTAAAGTACGTATTTTAAGTACTCAAATACTTTTCTGGTATTTTAAGTACTTTTCGGGCCCTTTAAGTACAAAATACAAAATACTTTTGCGTCTACTCCACATTAGAGCTGTACGGTCAGGCTGGCTATCGTACAGAGTTCAGAAACGTATCGTACAGAGTTGCGCACGTAAAGGTTTTGTGCATAAAACCCTTTTCTCACCTCGGAAAGTAAAATTTGATACGACACTCGTGCGAAACACTATTTTTTAACTGGTGTGATTGTAGCACACGTCAAAATAGTATATTATGTTACAAGGGAGGAAAGTGCGTCTTTTTACCGAGTGTGAAGTTTGATGCCCGAGGGAAGCAAGGGCAGAAATTCCTCCCGAGTGGCATACGCCATTTTTTCCCGGACTGTGCTAAAAAGTAGCCATATGCCTGGATTCGGTCACTTCTCACCCCTGTTATAGTCATGAAATAGGGCCTTTTTAGCGTAGTCGGGAAAAAATATATTGTCGATAAAAATTATGAATTTGTATTAATTAATGTATATATTTATCTTACATATTTATATATTTATCTGATATATTTATATAATTATTTGATCCTCTTGTAAATTGGAGGGTGCCAAAGCTCTGGAGGACTTTGCGGAGAGCGTAAGAAACGAGTCGGGGGCGGCATTGCCAAAGGACGGCACCGTCGCGGAGGGTACCAGCAACGTTCTCGTATTCCTGGAGCAACTGGCCGAGTACGCGGATACCGCGGGCGCTGTTCTGCGTCGCAACAACGAGGGGGATAACATATCCGGTGGAAATTCGAAGCAAGTCGAAAATGCCGATCGCGTTCTTCTCGGCGTTTACATAAGTGAGATATCGCATTTTTACGTTTTTTTCTCATTTTTTTCGAGTCATTTTAATCTCCATAATATTTTACAGCACTCTTCATGATCTGCTGAGTTATAGATAATAATTTCATTGTCACCACGATGTTTTTATTGCAGAGAAAGTTTTGGCGCAATTGAATCTCGCTCTTGTGAGCAAAAGCGACGCATCGTACTCGGACGTAGCTCTTCGGGCGCTATTCCGACTCAACAATCACAACTATGTCGTTAACGCTCTGCGACGAAGTTCGCTGATGGAATTGCTACTCCTCGCAGAACCTACTGCGGATCAGACTTATCAGGATCTTCTGGCACGCGACAAAACTAATTACGTCGCTGCAACTTTTGCAAAAGCTCGGGCATACCTCGATCATCCTCTCGACGAGCCTGGTGCGTTCGATTATCGATACTATTACGATTCACTCGTCTTCGACGTCGGCAAATATCAATTTTATTTATTTTTATTTAAAAAAATCCCCATGCTCTTAATTCTTTTAAATGTTTAATTAGATTGGTCGTTTATTATAATTTTTGGTAACATTCTTGTGAACATAGATCTAACCATTTTTATTTTACGAGATTTTGAAGAAAAAACTTATTATTTTTCGAGAAAAAAATTCTACATCAAATATTGCGCGTAGAATAAAATAAGTTGTAGATTTGTAATGAGCGGTGGAAAAGGCTCCGAAACGACCAATTACGAAAATTTGATTTAGCAATTTTTTGACGGTAAATTGTGCCCGTTCAAAATTTATATTGCAAGGAATAATTTCAGCTACGGAGAAGCCAAAATCAGTAAAACCACTTTTTCATACAGGCAGCAATGTGCAAATTATTTAATTTTTTTAAAATGTTCATTTATCGAATTAGATGGATCAATATTTCGGCGAATTATGTCGATTTTCTGATTGCAGAACCCGCTTCGAAAGTGCTGAAGGAACGTTTCTCCGGTTTCACGAGAGAGCTCGAAGAGGCTGCGAAGTGTCATCGCTCGTACTCCGTACCGGACGCTCGACTTCGCGAGGAATTGCGTCGCGAATTGGATCAAACACTCGTACCTTATTATTCCCAATTCTACAGAAAATATCGTGCGACATCGTTCTCGAAAAATCCTGGAAAATACGCGAAATACACGCCCGAACAGGTGTCGGCGCTGATGAAAAATTTCTTCGACACCGCCGCGTAATTTCGACGATATTAAGGGGGTACGGCAAGTTTATTCAAGCAATTGCGAACAAACAGTTGTCCTTAAAAATGGAATCATTAAAATTTCCAACGCTTTTTTTTCACGTCTGTTTATTTCGACGTGAAACATTTTTTTGAATTTTTTATCGCCGTAAAATACGAAAAAAGCGTACTGACGTATTTACATTTTACGTTTTTGAATGCTTCTTGTTTTACTATCATTTTTGTTCCAAGCGCTATGATCGCCGAACGAACGGTTTTGGACAAGATAAAGATTTGTTTTAACTTCTTTTTCCATTCGAATCAGTTCGATTCGATTCTAATTTTCACAAAAGTCATCGCAAAATTTTACGTACGAAAAATTGTTAAATCAACAGAGATATTTTTCTTGTTTCCTCTATATTTTCCACGACTTATAAATCAAATGGAAGGCAAAAGCTTCAATGCAAGCATCCAACTACTGCATCTTTCGACCGAAGAAATTAACATTGTGAAATTTTTATGAGATCCTCGGATTCGTTAATGCGTTTGTTCGAAAAAAAGTTTCTATTTTTAATAATCAAAAAATTTAGTTGCGAGTGCTTCGACAATATTGTAATCACGTGTTTTATTGTAATTTTCCCGAAAACCCACTTTTCGAGTTTTTAAGCTCGCGTGCCCCCTTGAAATGCACAAAAATGTAAATTAGTAGACTTAAATTGTAAAAAAAAAAAATATGAAAAGAATCTTACGCAAACTTACATCGATCTGCTGACTTGTTTTCTTTCTTCTGCGCAGCTGTACAGATAGGAGTACAAATATTCGAAACGACAATTCGTTTAGTAAACACCCATTTAATAAAGCAAATTTAGTTACAATATCTATGGTTCCTCATCCACGGGCCGAGTGAATAATCGTCGTTCCGTTTTGGCGTCGATCACCCGACCTGGTCGCTTTTACTCGATCGCCGTATTTCTTAGCGAAAGGAACTGAAACAAAAGGTCCGTCGATCGATCGACGATTCGGAACGACGGAAAATACAGTAAGGTTTTTCCATTTTTTTTCCATTTCATCTCATTTCTTTCGTATATACCTCATATATATATAAAAAACAATTAACGTTCGATTTAGATTCGATTAGTTGGCTTATACGTTACGCGGTTGATGATAGGGGGTAATAGGAATAAGTTTGAACTCCAGCAATTATTTACAATTATTTCCTATGGCTCGCCTATTTTTATATGTATATCTCGCTTCTTCCATTTTTTTAAACTCTCACTCTCTATCTCTCTCTCTTTCTCTCTCGTACACACTTTTCAACTTTTTCACCCACAAATCTTTCTCATGCAATCCAACCAATTGTATTCCACCCATTCTCATTTTTTTAAATGTTGTTTCGTGCATTCTTGCTGTCCCTTTCGCTTCGACGATTTTTTTTACAAGTTCGCAAGGAATATATTTTTTTCAATTTTGTTTTTTTTTTTTGTTTAATGCTACGATACGATATTTCGAAAAAAAATGTTGAATCGAGTCCGTAAATAAAATGGAAAGAAATGAAAATCACTGCCTCGGTGACAATTGTGCGTACGTTTAATCGGATCGTGGTTCTTTAAACGATAATCATAGTCTACAAATTCGTAATTGATTCGTTAATAATTCGAGCCGTGAAAATTCATTTGACTTAAGCGAGCGAATTACACCCGTTTGCATCGAACACTGCCAATCATTGAGGACCGGTAAATAACGTTACAGTCTCTATGGTTTTTAAATGTAAACAATATTTTTTTTGTACATTTGCCCTACTGAAGATAAACTTTATGAATAAACGTTTTAAATACAAAATGTAAACAAAAAATAATAAAGAAAATGTTATAACAAATTGTTATCGACAATTATTTTATAGTGGCATCAGTATTTTTTTCATACCAGCAGCTTTTTTTAAAAGTTGAAACTAAGGTCTCACATAAAATTGTTCCTGTAGTCGTAGGAACGAGCAATTGTTTGTAACAATTTTTTTAACAATTGTTCACAACAGTGCTATTTGTAACATTCATTTTAAGTATTCCCCAATTTTTTTTTACAATAAAAAAAACAAACACTCATCGTCAGCAAGACAAATATTGATGTTTCTCATCGAAAATAATGACTGGAACGTCAATGGTCAGTTTATCGATTTTCAGACCTCATTTCGCGAGTAATCCGCTCGCTGGTCGTAATGAGGAATTCGCGAAGGGAAGCGGCGACATTCGTGCAAAAATAATTGAAAAAAAAAGAAAAATAAATCGAAATCATCCCGCGTTTACACGTAAACATAATTGCAATACAATACGCGTGTCTCTCCTCTAAATTGATTTATTCTCGCTCGCGCTCAATTTTTTTTTATTTTTTAAAATCTGTTTCACGATCTTTTCCACGTTTCTTCGTCTTCCCGCAGAGCTCTTGGTATGTATATAGTAATATTTTTTGTTTTATGTTTTTTTTTTGCTTTTTATTTACCGTTCGTTAATCATAATAATATATATAATCATTAATAATAATAATAATAATAATAATAATAATAATAATAATAATTAATAATAATAATAATATTATTATCCATATACTCTAGTATACTGTACACAATCGGTTCATATCTTGGCTTCTCTCGCGACACACACATGCACACACACGCTTTCTCTCTGTCTCTCCTCATTCACTCAAATTCTTTCATTTTTCTCGCTATTTTTTGTTTCATCTCGAACGTATCGAAGCGAAGAATTTGTTTTTTTTTCTTCCTTTTTTTCATTTAAAGTCGCGCGCGACTATTTCGGGCCTTTTTTGTTTTCATTTTTTTGTCGCAAATTTTTCGATTCGAGTCGAAATAATAATAATTATTATTATTGATGTTTATTCCCTTGTCGAGAGCGTTTTTGTTTTACTTAACGTGTCTTCGATCGATCTTATCGGCGCGTCGAGAAGCCTTTTTATCCGCAGTATTTTTTTTTTGCTTTATCCTTCCACTACGTTTTTATTTATTTACTTTTTTTCAACGCCTTTTGTCGCTTCCAGCCGTATGCGTTCTTCTTTTAGCCGTCTATTTTTTTTTTCTTTTTTTTGTGCGTTTCGCCGGATATACCGGACTGTGCGGACTCTTTCACATTATTCTTTTACTCTTCTTCATTCGGGCGTGGAAATTCGCTGAGAGATGACGGGTACGAGAGCGTTTGTTAATTCGATCGCTGGCGAAAGGGGGCCGCGCTCGAAAACAGCGAGGAGAAGCGGAAATTGAAGCCAGCGCGGAAACGAGCTTTCGGATGATAAACTTATTTGCGTATCGATCTCACGGCGGAACGCGATTGGCGAAGGATGTATTCGAAACGTCGAAGATCGATAGCTTCATCTCGTAGGCGTTGATTTTTTTTTGTTTCTTCTTTTTTTCGTTACGCTGATGTTTTAATGCGGGCTTGTTGTTCTTTTGTTGTTATGTTGTTGTTGCTGTTGAGTTTCCGTGTTGAAACAATTAATATTATAGGAGGCAACATTTGCGCTTCGGTTTTACCTGAAGAACGGGACAGAGAACGGCGCGTATCGCCTCGTCGAAAACCGTCTTCAGGCCCTTCTGCGTAAGGGCCGAGCACTCGAGGTACTTCACCGCTCCGATTTCCTTAGCCATCGCCAAACCCTGCAACGAAGCATCGATAAACAAAAAATTATTATGTTAGGATTTGCTTTATTTTTATTTATTTTATAGGCCTTAAATCTGTAATGTGTGATAGAATTTTTATACTCATAGTGAAATTTCGAATTAAATACCCTCACGGTCGAACCAACCGTAAAACTTTAGGATTTTTTTTAACAATCTTCTCCAACTCAACCAATCGATTAAGGTGCTCCAAAACGACTCTGATTCCAACCTCCTGGAGGTTGGTTTTTGGTTGATATTTAAAGACTAACCGTAATACCCACCGTTATAAGTTTAGGATAGATAGTTGGTTTATAGTTGGATTTTCCCAAAACAACCCAATTTTCGACTCCACGTCCAGAGCACCGATAGCTCTTGGCTCAGGGTTGGAAATCGGGTTGTTTTAGAAAAATCAAACTGTTTCAGGAACAAATCTGTCGCTTTGAATGTAACAAATTGCAGAATGAGTTCAATTATTATTTCCATATTATGCTTTTAATATCTTTAATTTTTTTAAAATTAGACTCGGAAAGTTTTTCATCTTTCGAACCAGGGACTTCTTTCATGTCGTCGCAACATAAATTCATTAGAGGAACAAACCTGAGGATATGTGATGGGCGCGAGTTTCTTGTCTTTGAGTTTCTCGATAGTCTCCTTGTCCTCGCGAAGATCCAATTTGGTTCCGACGAGGATAATTGGAGTCGAAGGACAGTGATGACGAACTTCGGGATACCACTTCGCCCGGACGTTTTCGAAACTCGCAGGGTTTACGAGCGAGAAGCAAATTAGAAAAACGTCCGTCTGCGGATAACTCAGCGGCCTTAGCCTGTCGTAATCTTCCTGACCCGCAGTGTCCCACAATCCGAGATTTATGGGTTTCCCATCGACCATAACATTCGCCGAGTAGTTGTCGAACACGGTCGGTATGTATTCGCCGGGAAAGGCGTTGGTAGTGTAGCTGATCAGCAAGCATGTTTTACCCACGGCACTGTCGACAAAAAAAAAGAAAAATTTAATTGTCACAAGAAAAAAAGCATCAAAGAACCACAAAATTCGATTTAAAAAAATATATTTTATTAAATATCGCTTAACAGCTTCGGTGGACAAAAATTTAATGTATGTAAAATAGTTTGTATTTAATCAATTAATAAATGAAATTAAATTAAATGAACTTATTATTATTAGATAGACTCGACTAATTAGATTGGCTAATGAGTTCACAGAAATTAACCAAATTTTCAGTATTTCCCATGCAATGTTTGGAACTGCTCTCCTGGTGCGAATGAGACTTTAGACTGTGGCGTTATCTGATATTTAGATAGAAGCATTTCACTTCATGTAAATTCCAGCAAACTCTCAGATCATAAAGTTTGTATATATATATATATACTATGTAAAAAGGGCCGTTGGCCCATACACTCAAATAATAAATAATTGAATATATAAATAAATAATAATTATTATTTATTTACAGAAAGAAGGTTAACTACTTGTAGAATCTGCATCATATAGTTAACGTTAAGTAGACAAGTGTTTACTGAGTCTATTTTTAAATTGGTTGATTACATGCAGATATATCTTTTATCCTCTTTTACGTGATAAAGCGATATTTTAACGTGCTTTTATTTTACGAGACGCTAATCAGAATGAACTTATTTTTTAATGACAAAAAAAATGAAAAATTGAAGCCTTAAATGATTTTTTAACCAATCGCATCAATGAAAAATGTATTATTTGGAACGAAAATTTTTCGATCACTAAAACAAGGTTGAAATACTTTTGTTTGTTAATGTTTTTTATTATATAGGGTAAAAGGTTCAATGAATGAAAACTCAAAGAAATTAACGATCTTAATTCAATGGTTCCCGAAACCATATCGGCATTTTTTTCCGCATAATATAAGATGAATTAATAGATCGCTGAGTCTTGCATACGCGGCCGATGAGTTTCGTTCGGTGAATCACCTGGCGAACATTGAAAAGTTCTACCAATGTTCGTTAGTCAGCTAGGTATTAGTTTAATGTCCTAGTCACAAATTAAAAAAAAAACTACTATATTTTCATGACACAAAGATTTTCCCGGACAAAAATCGATCAAACAGATTTTTCAACCAATTCTCCGGTGTAAAAAAAAACCAAGTGTTTTCTTCATAGAAAGATACAACGCATCGAACATTTGAGCCAAAAACGTTTTTTACAACGGTGCTTTTCTTCAAACGTTCAAAACGCCGCTCTATCGCCCAAACCATCCAGCCAGCTCATCCATGCTTTTGCAACAATGACAAGTGTTTATTTGTTGTCGTTTGCGTCAACTCGACAATTCGTCAATATTGTCGACTCGTCGATTTATTCCGCCAAGACTTTAGCATACCATAACCTGAAAATTACGCCAAAGATTTCCTAGTGCAATATATAAAAAAAACGACGCCCGTTGCCTCTCAGGCACTTCAACCGATCCTCCTTCAGGTGGTAAACAGAACAACGATAACAATAATAATAGTAGCAACAATGTCGGCCTCGTTAGGATTTTTGATTGGGCGGAGGACGGGTCGGAATAAGGGTCGGCTATCGAACGCGATGTTCGCGTCGTCTCAGCGAGATAAACCAAGCTCTCCGTCCCTCCCGATCCAAAGGCTCCGCGGAAACATTCAATTCCCCCCACCCCCCCTCGCCCCACGAAAATCGAATGATCCGATTCGCAAGTAAAAAAAATAACCTTCGACCGTTCTTTATTCAATTCTCTCAAGCGAAGTAATCCGACAGAAATTTTCTTGTCTAAGATCGTAAGGAATATTCTCGGGTTAGCCTCTCGACACGCCCGTAGCTTGTCGGCCTCCCGAGACACCCACGAAGAGCGTGACGATGAGAATTCATACGATGCCGCTGCATACCGAATTACATTTTTTTTCCTTCCCGTTTCGTTCATTTTTTTATTATCTCTCTTGTCGGACGAAAGAAAAATTGTCATTTACTTTTGTGAACGAGCAATTAACGTTCGTCGCGAGGCAATACGCGTGAATTTTCAACAAAAAGCCTGGCATTCGGATTTTAAGGACGAGGGCAGGAAGGAGGGGGGGGGGTCACTCCTGATCGTCCCAGTCGCGGTTAGGCTCGTCCGTGTCCCGCGCACGCATCCTTGATGTTCCATTTTCCCACCTCGACACCCAAAAAAAAAAACCCCCCCACGAACCCACAGTCGAAATAAATGTTTCCATAAAATCCAAATTGCAAACTCTCGACTCACCCGTCGCCGACGACGACGCACTTGATGGCTTGCATCGTTGTGCCTAGCCTTGTGTCTCTCCCAAACTAAAAAAACACTCGACACCTCTTGGTACAGCGAGGACCTCGTAACCGTGCTCGCCGATTTTTCTTTCTTTTTTTTTTATTTCTCTTTTCTTTCACGCTCTCTCACACTCGAACTCGCAGTCACTCTCGTTGACGCGAGATACCGAGGTATATTCGTGTTATCGGAAGACGTTAAAATATATTCCGATTATGATGCGTTGGCCAGTTCTAATGATGGCTCACACACTGCTCGGATATCGCGATTCCGATGACGAGTTGTGTCCAGTACTATCTCACTCGCTCGCTCCGAGCTCGCTCTGCCAGTATGGCGAGTACTATGCACGTTAAACAGTGGCCCCTTGCCTGTATGTATTTACGTGTTCGACGCGTGTGTGTGTGTGAGAGCGCGCTCATGTGGTGGATTGGCCGGTGATGGTGTAAGACGTGCGTGTAACCATCGACTACGGAGTGTAGAATTTACTACTAGCTGTAGTAAGCGCGCCGAGTCCGCGCGAGAAATGGGTTGCCCGAGTGTCCCTCTAGCTCTTTCTCCGTTTGCCTTGTGCCCGTTGTCCGGAGCGGGTGACAGGGAAGAAAGGCGCGAGGCGGGGGTGCCGATGCGCGAGGTTCGGCCGAGCGGAGGAAGAGAGAGCGGACAATGCGTATAGTAGCGACGGGTACGCGTAGTACCAACACAGGCGCAGTTTCAAGGAGCGTAGAGCAATGGGTATGGTGAAGTTGTATATTAGTGTATGTGAAAGTATGCAATGGCGGTGCTAACTCATGGCTAACTCGATGAGAAACGCAGTAGGGGGTATCGCCACTTCGGCATAGCGCTCGGAGCTCGCTAAAGTTGCCGGTCACTTGACCGGGCAGTATCGGTCATGTGACGGCACGAGATGGTAATTTGGTGGAATTATGGGAGGAGCGTGGACGATGCTTGGGTGTAGGAGTTTTGAATTGGGTTGTTAGTAGTTTGTGATACAAGTGCGGTAAAGCGAACTTTATACGCAGGTTGTGAAGTGAGACGCACGAGCCGAAGGTCAGTGCTCCCTGTGGTACGAGTGCAGCGAGTGCGACTTACTTCACAGTCCGCGTATGATGTTCGCTATACCGCACTAGTATCGCATGATACTTCATGTAACGAATGCAGGAGAAGTGTTACTCCGTGAGTTCTGATTGTAGCGCTGTACAGACAGCGTGCAATAAAGTACGAACACCCTGCAAGAAATTCCGGAAAGCGCACGCAAAAGTATAAATTACACGCTAAGGAGCCGATGTGCGCATGCGCTGGAAATTTGTTAAACTCGTAGCTGCAAAGCGCCACTTACGCCACTCTCGGCAGGCACGGAAAGTAGCGTTTTTCATGCATGAGTTACATAAAGGAAAGTTTGCATCGGCTGAGGCATGAAATAGTCATGGGTTTTGAGGGACATAAAGTTTTTGGTTGGTGCTTCTTAGTGTTGACCGTTGTTGTTTCTTTCAGCTTTGGCATTTGGTCCGGCGAACACGTATCACGGATGGGGTTGAACAGGGTCAGCCAATCGCAACGTCAGGGTCGAATCTGAAAACTGTTCGATTGGCTGGGACTCTGTCGTTACACGGAGGTCTCGGCTCGTTGACCAGATCAGCAGTTGTGTAAAGGCAAAAGTGTTAGCCTATACTCGATTGTTAATTCCTTAATTACAATGAAATTTAATTCTTTAATAAAGCGTAAAATTAATCAAAAATCCTTTCGTATTATTTTTTTTCTGTCGGAACGTATTCGGCTAAAATTACGATAATTTACATATCTTTCTTCACGAGTTAAACCAAAGTTAGGGGGATGCTGGAACTGTTTTTTTTTTCTATTTTAACCTGCTTTACGTGTTTTTCCAACATAACTAGATATTTTTTCAGTTCTGACCTAGCATTGTTAATATGTTACACATATGCGTCAAATTATGGAGGATAATGATATTGACATATACACACTTCGGTGTGCAATCCAATTTTGATTGAAAACTTTCAAGGAATTAAGGGGAAGTGCAAGTCACGTGACGGGGCCATGAGTGTGAGAGAGATAGTTGCAATTTTCAAATTAACTTTATTCAATGGTGCTAATTTTTTTGAGAAAAAAATGAATTCGGGCCTGATCCGAAATTACTGTGTGCATCAGGATCGAATTTGCTTTTTCCAAAAAAAAATTAGCACCCTTGAGAAAAGTTCATTAAAGTTTTCATTACCAACCGTGATATTTCACTTCCCCTTAAGAAAACCGAATATAATAGTTTGCGAAAATGTATGAACGTAGTGTTACGATTGACGCACATGTGGCTCCGTATCGTGCCCTACACTACATTCATGCCGGACCGACGGTGTTTCGACAAATCCTCCTTTAACCCTTTGACAATTACTTGACTAATGGAAATAAGGACAATGGACCGTATTGACGATTTAATAACTAACTAATTTGCCGATAGCGCTCGAGGAGTCAACTGAGCGTGTGACATCGAGGAAGTGATTTTAATTTCCTGTTACAATATACGATTCAATATCCTCTCTAATCTCTGTATATCTAATTTATTCGGTGACTCAATATAAATTTAGACCCTTCCCGAGACTCACAGAGCGAATTTCTATTCGCCGCGAGAACACGAAACCGGTCCAGATATGGTGTCCCACTCTGGCGCCCCAAACATTTTCATTGATGACTGTGTTCTCATGAGGCTACAACTTATTGATTTTCCTAAGTTCCGCCCCCATTCGAAAGCGTCCTGAAACGACGGAGCCGACGGAGGTCGGAAATTCCCCACGCTGACATATCGGAGAAGCTTACTGCATTGTGCCTTCGGAATTAGTATATTCAGTTAGTATCCCTAAAATAGTGGCCGTGAAAGGACGCTTCGGTGTACAAGAACCGGTTATCTGTTTGACAAACAGGCAATATAATCGTACCATTCTCATAACTTGGAGAGATACAGTACCAACTGTATCTCGCATCTCGGTTTTTATCGTTTAATAAGACACTGGTTTGAGTTGTACGTTACTCAATTACATTTCGCAACGATTTGCCTAAATTCGGACATCGCAGAATGAAAGCTATACGCGTAAAAAAAAATGTCCATTCCTATTTACGATTGTTCGATGTATCGCAACAAACAAATTTCCGATTTTATATCCAAACCGGAGCTCGTTGGATACTTCAGTGTTGACGGCGACAGAACTTACTTGCCTGATTCGTCGAGAATGATGTATTACAAACCCCTGCGCGCGGACGAAGACGTTGCTCTTGATCTTGACAAGGGACACAAAATTGCGAAACGCAGAGACGAGTCCTTCATCGAGGAAGGAATGGTCCATGTCTTAGAGTGGATCAAATTGAATCACACGAAGATTGAACCGACCACTACGAGCGATAAGTGGTAAGTCGTAGCATCAGTTCTTACTTTGTGATTTCACTTGCTACTCATCAGTAATATGCACTTACATGTACGGAAAAATTTGTGTGTATAAGTATATAGCCATATATATAGATTCAATTTAAAAAAATTCCTCATAATGAAATAAAATATCATTTTGCTTCCGCATAAAGGAAGCTACCCAGATAGACGGGCACGGCAAAATGGCAGCAGTTGGGCCCAATATTTGTGACACGCACAGCACAAGTCGCAAATATTCCGTCAACGCTTGTCTATTGGGTATGTTTTGGTGAAAAAAAAATTCGACATTTTAATGTCAGCGTACTAGAAATGATTGAAAACGTCGAGACATGTGATTTTTAGCGGGCGTCCGGATGTGTGTGTGTGTAACAGAGCTTGCTTTTTTAGAACGACTATACTCGAAAAGGGCTTAAATAGCGGGTCGAAATCTCGTACACTAGTAGAGATGGAGGCTTAAATTTCGTACGGAAGTGGACTAACATTGTACAATGGTTCGTATCGAATTTGGCAAAAATGTATCCAACCGTTTAAAATTGATGTTTTGATAATTTTTAATTTTTTGAAATTCTGTTGTTTTTACGCCTGGCACGACTTTCTGAATCACAAGTATCCCGGAGGGAGTAAAATGAGTTATAGTTTTGTAATCAACGGTGAAGAATAGATAAAAAAAATGCCTTAAAACGACACAAACCGCAAATTTCAGTTTGCGATTTCCCGTAATAAATTTTGGTGTAAATTTTGGCCGTTTCAAGTTTATGAGATGCAGACATTTTTTGATGTTATAAAAAAAGGTGCAAAGTAATTTGCACATGGTTTTTCTATACTTAACCCAAAAATACAATTAAAAAGAGTTGAAATTTGAAATTTTCATATCGCTTTCTCATAATGTTCCTTTATATTTTTGTGAAAATTGTATTTTAATTATATATAACTCTCTGAGGAAGACAAAATGCAACAACGAAATTTATCATGGGGGAAGTTATGTGCAAAACGGTAATACATAAGGAAGTAATTGTGCAAATCACTTTGCACGCTTTTTAGTACTACAATTATAATTGTAATTTATAATATTTAAAAAATAAAATAGTATTAAAATATCGTTCGGCGTGTAAAGCACCCTAATGGACAACGCATTTTAAATTGATTCAAATTTTGAAACTGTTGACCATACAATTTTTTTAAATCACGAATGAATAAAAGCATTTTCGAGTTCTGTGCCTTTCTTTGTTGTCGGAACGCTCTACGAAGACGACAGGCGTGGCGGCGCGTGAGCGCGGGTTGTCCGCAACAAAGTTTGGGTGCATGTAAGCGCGAGTCTCAACGAATTTATGAGTCGCTTTTTTTATAATATCTCAGAAACTAGATAGGGAAACGGTGTCAAATGGGACCATAGGTTTTTGGTGTTGTAAATGTATACCAGTAAATGATATTCATCACTATTCAATAATTTCAATAATTTCAATAATATTTATTTAAATTTGGTAAATTTGTTTGTTTTATGCTATTTGTTATTTGTTTGGTACATGCATAAAAACATGTAACCGCAATATTACTGTTATTAATGTAATGAGGGGTAACTCAATATAAAATTTATGTTTGATTTTTTTCAGGATTGAACCGGACTTTGTCTGTTCTCGCGGTCTATTGACCAGGCTGTTTAGGACTCGGAATTCGATCAAAGATGACTGGATAATATATGCAGCTAAGTGGAGGGGCACAATATACATGCGCGCTGATAAAAAAGACAAAATAAACTGCATGAGAGATAAAACTACGGCGAGAATGTCATCTTGGGGCCACAAATTCGAGCAATATCTTGTAACAGGTACGAATTAAATTTTCCACAGTAGGATTTTTTTGACAACAGCTTATTTCAATGTTCACTTTTTTTTAAAGATTCACCGGACAAGTCTCCGGATACTTCGGAAGGAGTCGTCGAAACAAACGAGTTTAGGTGCGTTTACAAGAGACGTTTCGGCGAGCACACGGTTCTGTACGCTTCCGAAATGGACGCTGTCTTATCCGAGACGAAGCTCGAGGATCCTCTGCCTATGAAAAACCTGAAATTCGTCGAATTGAAGACGAACAAAATGATTCAACATGGTGGACACGAACGCACCCTCAGAATACACAAGTTTTCAAAGTGGTGGGTCCAGGCATTTTTATCGAACGTCGACAAAGTTGTTTGCGGCTTCCGGGACGACAGTGGAATGGTTCACGAACTGAAGGACTACAGCATCGCCGAATTGGCCAAAATGCCTAATGTATGTTTTCGTTTTGTTTTATGTTTAAAAAAAACTTTTTTTTAGATTCTTTAAATTTATCCTTTCCATCGATTAACGTGATTGTTTCAGTCTTGGGACCCAAAGGGTTGTGCAAATTTCTGTGCGTCGCTGTTAACAAGGATTTCGAAAGCCGTTATAAACGAGTGTGACGAGACCATCTATAAGTTCGAGAGACTTCCGGGTGCCAATAGCATTTACATCACTCAACTACCGGCTTCGTCGGAACACGAATTTATTCCGAAATCGTTCAGGGATGCAACCGAATAAAGATTATTTTATGCGGTTCACGATTGTTCGTCCGGAAGCCGAACGCGCGTTGGAATAAATAAAAAAACGGATTCATTTATTTTGCCCAGCTGTATTGGCTAGAGACAGAAAGTTTGCTTATAGGGGTCGGGTATGGGGACACTTACCTTAGGTGGCTGAGCAGAGAATTTCTTCCCCACCAGGTCTACAGCCGGGCCGTGAGTCAATTAGGGACCAGTTTTTACTTACCGCAAGGTTTCTCCTTCATTACTAGTATTAATATGCCACGTAGATGTGATTTTTCTCAACAAAAAACTATTTTACTTCTTTCCTGAATTTTTCCATTTGTGTACAAGAAATATAAATATTGATCACTGAAAAATAAATTTTTCAGTGCTCTTTCCTTTCAGATTCTAATTATAACGTGGTTGCAAGTTTGCAAGGACGCAGCACATAAACAAGATATTATCCGAATACGCTAGCATATTTACCCTCAGTTTTGACAATATACTGTAACTTTTTATCCTCCGCATAGTACGCGCTGATTGAACGCGAACGCTCGCCACTATATCTGCTTCCGTAGTTTCCTCGATGGAAAAGTCATTGTCTTGAGAAGACCGAGGCATCGCGACTATGATCTCTTTTCCGGTATCTTTCACAGCGGATCTTAATTCCAGGGACGCTTTCGTCGTGACAACGACATCGCCCACTTCAAGAAGATCCAACAATCCACTGCTCCTCGCAATTTCGGCGTATCCCGTTTGTCCACTGTAAAGTTTCGAAACGAACGAAATAAAACCGTTCGTCGTGCAACCGATGATAAATTTGACGACGAATGCTTTTTTATCGTTCGAATAAAATTGCAAACGTTGCTCGATGTCTCGGGGTTTCTCGACTTTTATGTTCGCCCAATCAACGACAACGCGTCGGTTCTTGCAATTTTTTTTTAGCGTCGTCGGCATCCTGGATTGCAATACTTCTCTGCTGGACCACAGAACGAAGTTTTTACAGGCATGTGACAAAAATTTAAGGGTTCGACGAAACGTTTGAGAAATCGTGACCCGGTCCAAGTCGAACAAGAGGCTCAGCACTGAGAAATCAAGATCTTGTTTCATTTTTATTAGAAAAATTAGCAATCGGTCTTCCTGAGATATCTTCGATTCCTTCGAGCCTTCCAGTATTCTCAACAGTAGCCGGAATGTGTCGAGCGTCACACCGGCGAGATCAATCATCTCTCGATCCTTTGTTATCGAAGAAAAGCCCTGGAATCCTGAAACACTGTTCGACAGCGAGATCTCGGGTACATTTGTGCAGTCGGAGCCGACCGCTGAGTCGCGATAAGCACGCTTCGTTTCGCGATGAGCTTTCATTTTTGGAAAACACGCTTGAATCTCTGCCTCGCAAATCCTACCGTTGACGTAACGATTGCAGAGAAAAATGTTGAAGTCCATTGTTGTTTCCGAAAAATCTACCTGCGTCCCTCGATGACATTGCGAAGCTCTCGAAGCATCTTCGCGTTTGCTGCAAGATCGTGCGTCGCCGAGAGGTTCGTTCGATACTTGGATGTACTGCCTGCAAGAACTCTCGGGGAGATCTGATCGTCTCGCTAGATTGTATTCAAACCTATTGTGGTGTTCGCTCGACACTTGTTCGAAGTGCTTGCGAGAACTTTCAGCACTGTCCGTTTGTCCTGCCAGGCCATGCTCGTACCTAATTGGACCAAAAAGTTTCATGAATATGTAATCAGGATAAAAAAAACATTGATTTATTTTGTAAATGGGAATATTCCTTCTACAAGTATAGATTTCAATCGTTCCATTATAATATGTCTTGGAGAGCCTCGATTATTCAAACCGTGATCAACTGAACTCTCAGTTATGTGAACCATGACTCGTTTTATTAGAACGCTCAATTACTACAATATTTGTTATAAAAATACACGAAAAAGGTTTTTCTTTAATCGTCGCTCAGGGACTATATTTAATCTATTTTTCACACTGATCACTAATCTACCACTTATTTCATACATAAATGAATATTTAATACGGAAAATTGCATTTTAAATAAAGTACTAATTTTTCATGAAATTAAAAAAATTCAAAATGACATAAGATTCAAACGGTACGGTCTTTTTTCGTCAAATTGAATGGGATAATAATCATCGGATGGCCATACTCCACTTTTTGCTCCGATACTCATAATTTCTCATAGGGACATGTTATTTTAACTTCTCTTAAGTCAGCATGCTGTTTAATTTCTACTTCTCTAGAGTTATATAAATTGTAGTTGTTACTAGTGGTAGTTGCACTATTGACTAAAACAATCTATTATATATTCAAAATTATATTGTTTTGGATATATAGTAGGTTTTTGTAATCATTTGTAGGCATTTGTAAAAACTACTAAAAACTTTCTATGGAAAACTACAGCTTATAGGGATCGGTAAGATTCCATATAGAATGCTGACGATTTAGAACTACCTACAAAAAAAAAATGTGAGATGTGGACCATAAAAAGTTGTAATTTGTCCGCATTCTTTCAATCCCATTAAGCAATACTTTTCCATAGAAAATTATAGTTGTTACGACAAATAACTGCAATTGACTACAAAAACCTATAAGTTAATGCGATTAGCAAGTTGCTATCAAACTACAATTTATTACGATACTGTACAACAATCTACAAACATGTTCCTATTCTCGAACTTTCTCATAGATAGTTGTAGCTTTGCATTAGTTGTAATTTCTAAAGGTGTGCGTAGTAAGTTGTAGTTTTTGGCTAATTTTTCCAACTGCTTTAACACAAAAAATTATAGATGCAGCATCGTTTAAGCATAGCAACTTATAGAAAAAATTTTGCCAAGCAAGAGATGCTTAAATTGAATATTTAATATACACAGTTTTTCTATTCGAACGTTCGTCACATAGAACAGAGTCAGAAAACACAAAAAATGTCTTTTGATCATCCAAGTTTTTTGTTTATCCAAACGAGTCTGGATTGATTTGAATAATGAAGGTTCCATGGTAAATAAATAAAAGTTCAAACAAAACAAAGAAAAATCTGTACGCATATACGTACTCTCTATTGATGCAGATATAATAAGTTATAACTTTCTTTCTGTAAATATTAATAATAGTAATAATAATGCTTCAAATAAAATCAAACAACAAGAATAATGTAAAATCTCGTACCTGGCCATTCCACCTTTAGCAGATTTTTTTGATGCGTTGACATATTCAGGAACTTCAGGGAATATAGTTGGTACAAAACTTGGACTGTAAGGATGATCGGACTTTTTGTTTCCAATGAAATGTTGGCTGCAGATGCGCGAGTATTTCTTCGGTTCCCAAGGTGTTCCATCTGGACTGCAAGAAAAAGAAAAAAAACTGATATTTAGCGATATTTGGAGGAAAAAAAATCTCACGTCTCACCTTACTTTTTTCTTCGGACAGCTGCGATCCACTTTTCGGTTTGCGCTTGCTTGTAGTATACTCTTGAAAAAACGTAAAATCGCGTCCCTGGCGAATTGAGGGTATTATTTTTGCATCCAACGACGCAACAGTTGGCACCGGCTTTTTTTATTTTCGAGCCCGTTGTTCGAAACAATTTCGTCGAACTGCTCGTCGTATGCGGAACGTGCGACATTGCGGCTCGCGCAGAAAATTATTCTGTAAAATAATTTTTTAACCTTTCGAAGGGTAAACAAAACGAATTGCAGCGTCAAGCGAGATTACGCTGCGGCGCACTACGTCGAATGGCCGTACAATGAGTACCAAGTCTAGCCTCAGCGCCACTGCCGCGTCATCCTGTAAGGATGTAAGATGGTAAATTGCTCGTCAGTTAAACGCGCCTACGAACGATATTTACCGATGGCAATTCATCTATGAAATAAATCAAAAAATTAATAAATAAAAATATACATTTTGTTGCTATATCGGTAATTTAGATTTTGTGAAAAATGAAATCTTGTTTCGAACTCGTCCAGTATTTTTGCGAAGCATAAGGATTGTCTTATACATACTGCAAGGCAACAACTTTTCAACTTACATTTAAATGTACAGATAAAATAAAAATAAAAATTGTACGCATAAAATCACAGATTACAATTTTAATTTATGTATTAAATTGCAGATTAAATTTTAATTAATGAGTTAAAATTTACAGATTCGGCAGTTGGCGGCATGCAAATTATAAAAATTAACCGATAACGTGATCGGTAAGATAATTATCATTGATATTATTTGTCGGGAAATTCACACCGCTGATAACAGTTTCGTATGGGATAGCCCATGAATTGTCTAAATGTTCTAAGCAAAAAGCTATTTGGTGATTGAATGTACCATCAAGCCGTTTACGATACAATCCAGAAACCTGCCGCGCCGATTGAAGGAACAATAAAAAACTACAGCACCAGGTAGCGCTCATTATCAGATGTCGCAGGAGCATTTTTCAGTGTTCAGAGCATGGACGTTGGTTATTGTTGGTTATGATCGATTGTTTTTACGGAACCACAATTTTATACTGTGAACGACCGCGTGAAATGTTTAAACAATAAAATTATCACACCGGAATTGCTGTACTTACAGCATTTAATAAAGAAAAGAAAACGATCCGTTGTGTAAGTTAATTTTTACCCTTCAAGTAATTCGTTCGTCGCGGGGTGTCTCGTATTTTCGTTGCAATTGTTGTTTCCACATTTCCGTGAAATATCTGTGAAAAAATAGAAAAAAATTCAGAGACAGTAAACAATTTTGAATAACAATTTTTATTTTTATAAAAAATAATAAAAAATGCATAAAATTTGTAGTTGGGCTACATTTTTTTTATTAGATAAAAAAAAGTTATTTGCTTTCGACTTTCTTTTTTATTGTATGAATTCAGGCTAAAATTGGTCCAGTTGCCAAATGCGAGTATTGAGTTGAAACCAATGTCGGAGAGGAGAAAAGATATTACTGATAGGGCTTGAAAAAATATTACCGATAAGGGAGCTTAAAAAAAAAATTTTACTCGTAAAAAACGGCTGTGAAAACACGTCTGACGATTCATTTGTTATTTTTCAAATATATTTGCAGAAAACAAAGATTGGGAACTGTACGTGACTACGGAAAAGGTTTAGAGAAGAAAATTACAGTCTCAAATCTGCGATAATCAATAGTTTTAAATCAACAGAAGGACACAGACTACGTGAGTAATTTTCTAGTGTTCAAGTGATAAATTTGTGGCAAGTTGCATCGTAACTTCTTTATAATTGTTTGTTTTTGTTACCGTTGTTTGGAAAAATACGTATTTTAAATTAAAAATACGTATTTTATACGTATTTTAAATTAAAAATGTTTGAAAAAAAAAAAATTTAGAGGTAAACAAAATTGCTCACACTGATGCAAAGATATTTATTTATTTTATTCTCTATTTTAAAAAATTTTACTTATTTACTTAATTGATTGTCGACCATCTACGATCAAGCAAATACATACGTGAAGCTCAATTTATATCCGCTCCATGTAAAAATTATCTTATAACCCTTTACTAGTATTATTCGCATCGTCTCATACCAAGAGCTCGCCGGAAGTATCTGACTTGAAAAATGATTTCAGATACAGCAGCCAAGGAGAAAATGTCGTCGTGGAAAAAAGCCGCGAAGACCGGCCAGAAGACTCACCGGGAACGTCATCAGCCGGAATCAAGAAAGCATCTCGGATTACTGGAAAAGAAGAAGGATTATGTCCTGCGAGCGAAGGATTATCACGAGAAGCAGGCGACGCTGAAGCTTCTGCGGAAGAGAGCTTTGAACAAGAATCCCGACGAGTTTCATTTTCACATGATAAATTCAAAGATGGAGGATGGAGTACATCGGGAGAAGGAGAAGGATGAGGAGCACACCGCGGATCAGTTGAAACTCATGGAGACCCAGGATCTCAAGTACATCGCTTACAAGAGAAACATCGAGGCAAGGAAGATAGAAAAGCTGCAGAGCGAGTTGCACATGATCGACGCCGCCAACGAAACCCCGAACAGCCACATATTTTTCGTGAACGACGGCGAGGAGGCGAAGGGTTACAACCTCGCGAAGAGATTGAACACACATCCGGCCCTCCTGGGCCGAAGAACCAATCGGCCGAAGCTGAGCAATCTGAGGAAGATGAAAATGCCGGAGGTCGATGAGCGCACGCTCGCGAAGATAGAGCAGCAGAAACACATGGCTTACACGGAGTTGGACAAGAGACTGAACAGGGAACGAGAATTGATGATCGTACAACAAAAATTAGAAATCCGGCGCTCTCTGAAGAATAGAACAGTCGCTAAACCCAAGCAGATTAGAGCCGGCACCAAAGACTCAGCCCCCGTTTATCAGTGGAAGTTTCAGAGAACGCGTTAAATTTGTGTATGGAATTTAAAATATATATTTTTAAACCATTATTTGATGTTTGATATTTATTGGTAAATGCACGCGATACAAAATAGATACATGTCTTATATATATTTTGAAAAGTTGTTTGTCCTCGGAAATACGTCACTACTGGTCCCGAAACTAATTTTTTCGATCGGAAGTGACGACGTTTCCGGTTTGAAAAGCTCATTTTCCGACCGGTAGTGACATCGTACCGGAAATGCGTCACTTCCGATCCAAAAACCTCATTAAAAAAAATGGGAATTTCGAACATCATTGTGTACGACAAAAACTTCAAGGAGGAGATCGACGCGTCGGCTCCTCTCAACGACGAAGACACCGTCGCGTCCGTGTTCTACCGAACGAAATTGTATTCGAGAACGGAGATATCGAACGAGTGAGTCCGCGATTGGCAAACGATGGAACCGTTGCCGGAGTTGAAACTTCCGGAATCGAACGTCTTTCTCGTCGACGATTTCGCGCTGATCCTGGCACTCGCGGATCCTCCGCGATACCCCGTCAAGATTCACTCGGACGATTTTTCCGAAGTCTGGTACAAACCCAACGCCGAGTCTCAGCTGCCCGAGTGCTGGATGAATTTGTGTTTCGTCACTTCGCTCCCATCGAAATCACCGGAGAAGTGAATTGCGACATAAAATAAAATGTCTCGCGAGTAGAAAAGAGACTAATGATCGCTTAAAAATTATAACTCATACGATTGATAATCAATATTATTATGTCATAACAATGATGGCATTGGAGGCTACAGCAATAAAGAGTTTGTTATTCTTCTATAATAGAATATTGGTTTGTGCTTTTCCTCATCCGTCAGTTGATCAGACATTAATGATATGATTTGTCTCGTCGAAGTTTAGCAGCGTTTGCACTTAGCGGCATCCTTTGGGAAAAATCTGTACCTTTGTCACATGCAGATATGTATTGCCGACTGCTCATACTTTCCAGCGTCGGTAAATTGCCCCATCATTTGGGCCAGTATTGTTTGAAATTCCTTTGGATTCATGTCGGCTCTTTGGCGGGAGATTCAATGATTGTTATACCATTCAGTCAGGACGGGTTACTAGATGGTGAGTGTAGAACGTTTATCCGTCGGGTTTTATATATTATTGTCAATAAACACCATACTATTTTATTTTTTGACTCTAATATGCATTCGACTCCGGGGATGTCAGACGAAAATTGCATTCAAGCACATACATCGTGTCCCTTGTACGGAAACGGATTTGGGAGCCGCAGTGTGCTAGAAAATTTGTGTAGGGCGAGGTTGGTCATAATATACGTTCCACTTTCGTCCACCTACATGTTACCCAAACTGACTACGTTATAACGACGGATTGATTTGGTTAGTCCATTCTGTCAGATGATGCTAGAATCTGACAGAAGCAACCAATCGAATCAATCCGTCATTTTTTACCGTAATAATTTTCACGCATGATGGAAAACGTCAAATAATATACTTCCATACACGTCAGTCGCGTACCATATTCGCGTGCAACGAATGTTATATTTTTCGTTTCGTCTTCGTCGATGCACACGAGATCGTTCAGAGTTCGCATGACAAAATCGAGGAAAATTATTCCAGCACAAAGTGTATGCGATAGAAGGGACATCCTGTTTGACAATCAACTCTTGCGCGATTAGGTTAGATTATTACCAAATACAAGACGGATCGAACGAAAAATGTAACGCAAAGAGATTCTCACGTATTTAAAATTTATTTTTTAACTTTAATTCTTTTTTTATTTCGAAGCTTCATACATTCACGATGACAGTTACTGCGTAAAATTTGTCGCGCGTTCGATCGACCGAGTACGAGAGATTACGATTTTCCGTATGTTTATAAATTATTGTCATTACCTTGATGATAATAAATTATTGTCATTAATCTACGGTTATAGCATTTCAAATTCTTTGTCATAAATTTGTCATAAATTGTAGAAGGCGAACGAAGAGAAATCGCGTTTGAGCATTAACTCTTTCGCGATTGGGTTAGGTCAATAAATAAACACAACGCGTCGAACGAAAGTGTCACGTAAATAGATTCACGAACGTATTATTTTGTTGTTGTTATTTATTTATTTTTTCCAAGCTTCGTACGCAGTGACGACAGATGCGTAGAATTTATCACGCGTTCGATCAACCTAGTGCGAGAGGTTAGAATTTTCCGTATGTATTTAGTCGATCCTCAACGAAAAGCTCGAAATCTCGTCCGCGTGGAAATCGTCGAACGATGAGCACGTGTTCCGCGGCACCTGCAAAAATGGTGCCCATGTGGCATCAGCAGGTATTCGCGCTGGACGCCAAGTACAACGCACCCAGGATGTCAAATCAGTCCGCTCTAGGTACGTTGAGTACAGACACACAAATCGCAAGAGTTATCAAAGTATTGAATTTATCAATCGAGAAATGGGTACAAAAAAAATGTACTTTGGTAACACTTTCATTTTTGTCCATACAAGGGTTGCGAAAAAAAAGTTGAGCGTACAATAAAACATAGGTTGATGCGGTCTTCGATTAACCGGACATCCATGATATGCGAGGCACATTGATCGGAGTATTATGTTAGAGAACTCGTTGCACATTGTTTTGATTACCAACTATCTCATTCATGGAACTACGTAAGATAACAGAGGCACCGTGTGATAATACTAATGTTTTACTGGTTTCCTGGATGTAACTGTCACGGATCAATCGAACTTCTCTTAAAATTATTATTAACTTAATAAATATTAACCTTATTGTTAACTTATCATTAACTATTGTTAATTATTATCAACTTAATGTTAACTATTATTAACTTACTGAATATTAACTTTTGCCAGAATTTCTTACAATTCTTTTAACATACTTTTTTTATTTCATTTTTTTTACATTTAAGTTAAAATGGTAGAAAGGATGAATGAATACATTCGAGTTTGCAAAACAACAAAACTCAAATATACTCGAGTCAGCTCAAATTTGATGCCACCATCAAACCTATTTTTGTCAAAACTCATATAATCGATGAGAGAAACTAATTTTCTTTAATTAAGTTGGTAATATTTATAAGTATTAAGTGATAATAATAATACTTTATTATCATTGGTTTATTATTATCAATAATAATAATAATAAATTAATAATAGTAATTTATTCTTATTATTATTATTTTTAAAATTGGACCTGCATATTTCTACCAGAAAATCGTTTCTTAGCATCTTAGACTTGTGTCGACGCTGTTTATCCTGCAGTCGAATCTACAATCTCCATTTTTTTTCATTTCAGGAATGCTCTACATTCGTCGCCGCAGCCAGCTATTGCGTGACAAGGACTCTCGTAACTCGGAGATCCGTTCGCGTTACCTGAAGCTTCGTTCGGAGTTGCTGCGTCTCCGTTATGGAAGCGTCGCAGACCAGACGAGCCTCGGATCAAGGCTTTCCGTCAACGGACTCGGAGCCGAGGTTTCCGCTCGCCAAGAGAACTCTCAGTCAAGAACGACGGCGGAGAGTTTCGCATTCGCGGGCGTACACCACGTCTTCGAGCATCACCGGGCACCGATATCGGCCCTGAAGTTCGCAAACAACGACAAATCGAAATTATGCTGCGCCTCGCTCGATGGAATGATTTCTATATGCGACACGACGAGCGACCCTCCCTCCGTCGTCGCCCTGCTCGAGGGTCACAAGAAAGGCGTAACGGCGATAGACTGGAGCATGTCGAACGACCTCGTAGTCTCGTCCTCGCTGGACGCTACGCTTCGTCTCTGGAAAGTTCAAACGGACGCTCCACCGCTTTGCCTGCGAGTCGTCGGCAACCGTCTACGATGCGAAGTACTCTGTTGCGCCTTCGTTCCGGCTAACAACAATCTCGTTGTTACCGGAAATTCAAAAGGATTCTTGCATCTTCTCAATGTTTCCACGGGGATGTACACACCCGGGGGAAGTTGTACGATGGGGGGAAAGGTCAGTTTTCTTCTCTTCTTTTCCCCAACCTAACTCTATAATTAGAGATCGCAGGGATATGAAATCCTGCAGTCGGTAATAAATCGTTTTCCTATTTTCTCCGACTGGAGCCATATCATCTTGCCGACTACTATTGGTCGAACCGTTTTGCCAACTACGATTGGTCGAATGATTTTGCTAACTACGATTGGCAAAATGGTTTTGCCAACTACGATTGGCCGAATCGTTTTTCCAACTACAATTAGCAGAATCGTTTTTCCAACTACGATTGGCCGAATTGTTTTTCCAACTACGATTGACCGAATCGTTTTTCCAACTACTTTTTCCAATTCGATATTCATACGTCTGTCTATTTCGTATAGAAATGTAATTTGCTTTCGTCGAAGACATTAACAGTGTCGGAGAAAATAAGGAAAGCGTGAGAACAGTGAACTGCAGGGTTACTGGGTGGTGTTTACCTTTCTCGTATTTTTTCCTAGAAATTAACTGTGTCGGAGAAGTTTGGATTACAGTTTTTGTTACCGACCGAGGAATTGACCATGTGCAATACTGCGGTCGGTAATGAAAACTATAATCAACTTTTTTCCCGGGTGGCAGTATGCGCGATCAAATGAGAAATCTTATCGAAAATGGATATCGTATCTGCTTTCGATGAGGCTTTGATTTCCATAATATGAGCCGGTATCCGTGAAAAAATGTATTACAGTTTTCGATACCGATCGGGCACAGGGCGAGCCGGCAGGGAGGTGTTTTTCGCAATCTAGACCTTAATAAATATTTAAAATCTATAATGATAATAAATATGAATCAATATTAGTAATAAATCTCAGTAAATATTGATAATAAATATGATTTTTCTCATTTGTACAGATTTTAGCATTAACTTGCGAGGAAAGTGGCGGTTCAATGATGTGGGCTGGTAACGATAGGGGGAACATAGTTTCCTTTCGTTTGGACCCAGGTTCGGGAAGTTTGGTGAAGCTGAGCAGAATGAACGGTCCCGGTGGTCCGGTGACGAGTCTATCCTGGCGTTCGTGGCTCTCGAAGGAGGCACCCTGGCCGACGTTGTTGGTCAACAGCGCTTGCAACGCCGTATCCCTGTTCAGAGTAGCGAATCGTTTGGGAGGCTTATCGCTGTGGCGCCAATACCCGATCAAACACCGGTAATTCTTTTTTTTTATGCTCTCGTGGATAATTTCTTAGTTGGCAATTTTTTAAAAATAAATCGCCTAAAAAATAAATTCTTCGGTATTCCCCCAGTCAATACCCGGTTCGCTCGACCTTCTGTCCGCAAATGGGCGCCTGCCTCATTGCGACCGGATCGGAGGACGGGGCGATTCATCTTCTGGATTCGGCGAGGGAAGGCAAAGCCGCGAAAGTCAACAGACTTCACGGACACTCCGCGCCGACTCTGGCACTGGCGTTCAATTACGACGAGTCCTATCTGGCCACTGCGGATCATCAGGGATTAGTAATCATATGGCGCAATCAGCAGAGAAATTCGTAACGACGATAATTTCGTTTTTCAAAGGCGATGCGAAACTCCTTCAGTCGATATCGAAAACTGTAATTATTTTCATACGATACCAGAATTGGATGGACAGAAGCGAATTCTTACACATAGCTTCTCCGAGGAAGGCATTCATTTAGCTTCAAGTAAGAATTTATATTCGATCACGTGGCAATTTTTGAGCGGTATCGAACAGAAGGATAAGTTATCAATGGTGTCGGCCTCAGTGACTCAATTCGGGCATGTGTATAGCAAATTAAATTATTCTTTATATTTACTTCCATATGACAAATTTTTATGATAGGTAGAAAACAGTATTAAAAATTATATTATTGCTATCACAATATAAGGAAAAAAGTGTCGACGGCTCATCGATATATGCTGCCGAATCATCGTAATTGTAAAGAAGACCATACGCGTGATATCTGAAACAAAGAAAATACTTTTTAGAACTCATAGTTCGTCTGTCTCAACGAGGATTTTGTTTCTTATGCGAAAAAAAAATCGTAGTTACATATTTTTTTAACGCGTAATTAAATTCTCTTAAATTTTACTCTTTAAATTGACGGTACGAGAATATCTTTCGTACGGACAGTCGAAAGGTGGTGACCATTAAAAACAATGCAAAAAAATCGCCGGCTTGTCCCTAATTTGCTCTAACCGAATAATAATTTTTCCCCGACCAAACGATCAACGAAACTCGAAATTAAAGGTATTCAAAAACATATGTGTACAGTTAATTTCACAGTTACAGAAAATAACGTTTGTTCATCGTTTCTGTGCAGTACGACATTTTCCGACGCAAATGTGTTTCAATTTTCGACAATTTCTTTCAGTTAAATAAAAAAATTTCTTCCGTGTGGAAAAAAAATTAGCTACTTTATTTTTTCTCTTTACGTATTGCCGCTCATTTTACTCGACGATTTAAAAAATTCTCCGACTTTTCTCATTTCGCAGACCATTTTCCGATTCCCTGGCATTTCCAGGATCGTTTGAAATACGTTGTAAACCCCCTAAAAAAAATGCTGATTACCTCTACGCGTTTTATCGGTCTTGCCCGATGAACGACGGTGGTATAATTCTGTATCTGGACGAAGGCAACATCGTCCCAATGTGAAGGCCGTCCTCGTTCGGTTTTCTCTCGAATGTGTAAATCGTCTCGAAACAGTCGTTGACAACAGTTTCCGAGAGCTTCCCCAAAAAGGCCTCGCAGAAATCTACACAATTCGACGGCTTCCAATAGGACTGCTACGTAATTATTATTTGTATTAATATTAGGTATCGAAAAAAAAATTATGTCCAGAATTTAATGAGTAAAAAAAACGAAAAGAAACTCGTTTACTTTAGACATCTTGATAATTTGTTCCAGTTTGTAGGTAGCCAATCTGTGAACAATTCCGTTGTCGTCCCTGAAGCCGCATACACATTTTTCGGTATTGGTGAGGAATCCATGGCACCACCACTTTAGGAGCTTGAATCGTTGGAAAGATCGTTCCTGCTTGTCGTTTTGAAAATCTCTGACCGTTGCAAATTGGACGCATTCGAGGTCCTTCAGAGGCAGGGGATCTTTTAGAGGTTTCTCCGAAATTACAGCCTTTATCACGGCATCGAACAAAACCGTGTTATCGCCGAAACGTAGCTTGTACACACCGCGGAACTCTCCGGATCCGGACGAATTCGAATTATCTTGAACAATAGTTATGTAACATCGATCAGTAAATAAAATAAAATAAAATAAAATAAAATAAAATAAAATAAAATAAAATAAAATAAAATAAAATAAAATAAAATAAAATAAAATAAAATAAAATAAA